>JAQQAE010013809.1:0-12612 GCA_029823295.1 Pseudamia nigra | reverse complement strand
GGCCGCATCGTTGTATAAGCCGCAGGGTCGGCAATGTGTGAAAAAAGCCGCGGCTTGTAGTGTGAATATTACGGTACCAACAGTAAAACATGGTGGTGGTGTGACGGCTATGCTGCTTCAGGACCTGGAAGACTCGCTGTGGTAAATGGAACTCTGAATTCTGTTGCTACCAAAAAATCCTGAAGGAGAATGTCCGGCCAAAACACACCAGTACGTCAACCTCTGAATGGCTTAAGAAAAACCAAATGAAGACTTTGGAGTGGGCCAGACAAAGTCCTGACCTGAATCTGACTGAAATGCTGGGCATGACCTTAAAAAGGCATTTCATACTCAAAAACCCTCCGGTGTGCTGAAGTACAACAACACTGCAAAGATGAGTGGGACAAAATTCCTCAACAGTGTTTGTAAAAGACTCATTGCAGTTGTCACTGCGAAGGGTGGACCAACCAGTTATTATGTTTAGGGGGCAAACACTTTTTCACAGGGCCATGTAGGTTTGATTTTCTTTTTCCTTTAAAATGAAAACCTTCATTTAAATTTAATTCATTTTTATATGTATAGCACCAGTCATAATCCAAGATTATCGCTAGGTGCTTCACAATTCAAAGTCAATCTGAATTGAACTGAATGAGAACAAGTAAATGCAGTGTGTACATTCCATGAATACTGTGACTTCTAGAAGCCTGTGTGCTTCACAGTCACTGGATGTGTGAATGGAGGCTGTTCCACAACAAATGTCTGCAACAATGGAATATCCTATTTCTCTTTCATCATCTGTTTGCCTCAAATCCATTTGGTGTGTCTTTGTTGTCAGTGTCATCTGAAGGTGAAACCTTTCCCAAACAGAACCCACGGCTGCTTTGACCAGAGCTTTGTCCTCTGTTTGGTCTGAAGTGACAGTCAGCCTTCCATAGATTCCTGGCTGTAATGTCTTTGGCTGTACTCTTCATCTTTTATTGAAGCCATCATCTGAGTTGAGTAAACATATTAGAGACTACATTATTAATTCCAATTGAATTCTCTTCCAATTCTGTTTGTTCACTCTCACGCTGTATAACTGAGGTCAAATTCTTCCTCTAGAGCAAACATGGCCACCTTTCCTGCGTCATGGCGGGATGAGAGAGCAGAGGCCGGGGGTTGGAACAGGTTAAATACAGACAGTGTCTGTGGAAAAGTGTGAGTGGAGCTTATTTTAGAACACAAACACAGTCCAATCGACATTGGAACCAACTAAATTTAACAGCTGCAGGTAGTTAGCATATGCAGAGTAATCGGTTGTAATCTATTGACTCTTGTCAGATTAATTAGCAGTTAAATCCTTTTTTCAAGCATGTAGGTCTTCTTTGAACATCATGCTGATATTTTTAAATAGGGCATTGTCTGGATCCTCCTGGACATTTTGAGCAATGAACACAGTACTTTGCGCTTCTCATGTATATTCTCAAGTATATGAAGGGACGTGAGAAAAATCATACAGAAAATTAACAAAAGTGAGCAAAAATGACCAACACTAGGATTTAAACAGTTGTTGTAATAAGAATGTTTTGTCTTAATGATTTACCTGGTTAAATACACTGTTGGGCCAAAAACAGTCACTAATATTTAATTGGACCACCTTTAGCTTTCATTACTGTATGTATTCACTGTTGCATCATTTTGATAAGCTTCATTTCTGTCTAGAATTGCAGCAATTTTTTGCCAAGATCTTTTATTGATGATGGAGAGTTGGACCACTGCGCAAAGCCTTCTCCAACGCATCCCAAAGATTCTCAATGTGGTTCAGGTCTGACCTCTGTGGAGGCCAAGCCACGTGTGATAATAATGTCTCACGATCCTGGAACCACTCTTTCACAATTTGAGCCTGATGAATCCTGGCATTGTCATCTTGGAATATGCCCGTGTCATCGGGGAAGAAAAAATCCATTGATGGAATAACCTGCTCATGCAGTACATTCAGGTCGTCAGCTGACCTCATTCTTTGCACACATAACATTTCTTAACCTAGATCTGACCAACTGCAGCAACCCCACATCATAGCTCTGCCCCCACAGGCTTGTACAGTAGGCGCTAGGCATGATGGGTGATCACTTCATCCCCCTCTCTTCTTACCCTGATGCCGCATCACTCTGGAACAGGGTCAATCTGGACTCATCAGACCACATGACCTTCCATTGCTCCAGAGTCCAATCTTTATGCTCCCTAGCAAACTGAAGTCGTTTTTTCCAATTAGCCTCATTGATAAGTGGTTTTCTTAAGGCTACGCAGCTGTTTAGTCCCAGTCCCTAGAGTTCCTTCACATTGGAAATGCTCTTACATTCACTATTAAATATAGCCCTGAGTTTGACTATTGTTTTTTTGCAATTTGATTTCACCAAACGCTTAAGTGATCACAGATCATGATTATTCAAGTTTTTTTTGACCACTTTTCTTCCCTGAAGATGACGATGGTTCCTCAGGATCCTGCAGTTTTTAGTAATGTGTTGTACAGTTCTTAACCCATTTTCAGTAGTTTCATCAATCTCCTTAGATGTTTTCTGTGCTTGATGCCAATCATTTGACCTTCTGAAACAGATGAACATTTTTCCATGACCACAGGATGAGTCTTTGACCTGGCTGCTTAAGAAATGAGAAGCTACTCACTGCATCAGTTATGGTTAAATAACTTGTTTCCTGCTGAAACATAATCAACCATGCAGCAATTATCCAATGGGAAGCTATTTGTTTAGTTAAATCCAGGTTTCAACTTTTTTCTTGGTCAGGAAGTGTATTTCCCCCTTCAGTTCTAAAAGCTGGCAAGTTGTAGTGGAATTGGGAATGGATTTACGATTCAGTTTTAATGTGATGAATGACTGCCTTACTGTTCAAAATATTAATCAAAATTAACAAAACAATCAGTAATTCACCAAAAAAGAACAAATAACACTAGATGACACTCGTGTCAGCTAAGAACAGGAAACTAAGCAATGTTCTCGCCAGTGCTACGCTGTTAACCTGAAAGTTCTTTCTTTGAGTAAATACCACTTTAAAAGATTAGTTTTATTGCATTACTTAAACAATATGAGTATATGAAGAGTGTATTGGGTGTACTTGTTTTTTTATATTTAACAAACTTAACCCCCTTGTCACAGTTGCCCCCGTATTCAGGGCAAAGGTCTTATTTTACCAATAATCACAGCTTCTGCCTTCTAATCAATGAATAAAGCCACACATCATATACACCTCCTTAATCATCAGAATCTCAGCTAAAAATCTATCTAAACAAATTTCAGATCAACAAACCACAGCCCACACAACAAGCCATTATGTACAAAGAGTCAAAAGATAACAACTCTGCCAAATCTTTGCTTTTCTCATACTGTGCTTCATAAACCAAACGTAAATCTAGATTGTAACACGCTCAATGAAAGCTCACATCGAGCTGAATCCAGAGGTATATAACTTATGTGTATAACTTTCAAAACTGCACATTAAACAGACAAACAATACAGAAAAATCACATCAACAAAACCCAGCGATGAAAACAAAGTTTGTCTTACCTTTGTTGTTTCTCGTCAAAAGTTGCTCCAATGTGAATAAAACGCCATATTATGTCAAATCCATTTGATATCATTCCAACAACTATAAAATCACTCAATTCTGGATCATTCTGACCCATAATGGCATCCATACAGAAACTGTACACGTAAACGGTAACACGCGTCACAGCGCGTGCTTTCCTTATTTTTCCACATCTGATTGGACAAAATTGAAACCGTTGACGTGTCCAACACCATCACTTTCTATAAGTTCTGAGCTTTCCAACGATATATCAAGCATCCTGATTTTGCTCAAATCTGTCTAGAAAAAAACATATATGCATAAAGACATCAGACAGTTTTGGACGTGTTGTTTAGCAACCAGACATTATGCACTGCACATGTGCCCCTGTTGCTTCTGGGTTTGTTTTCAACACTTTTGGGACATTATGGATCGAAAAACAATGGATTACCCAAGGAAAAGCTACAAACTCACTCCAGACAAGGCTTTAGAGCTATTTTTGAAGATACTGCTGATAATATAGAACCCAGTGACTCATTTTTCGATCACCAGATGTGTTGATGAAGTGTCATGGACAAACAAATGGACAAAACAAAGGATCAAACACACGTCCACCTAAAAACAGGTATTTACTGGTTGATTTTATCATAAGCTCTTCTGTTATAACTGCTATAACTTATTGTAAGACTTATTGACCTATTGATTTATTCTCTTGTGCTGAACTGTGTCGAATTTGGCTCAGTGCATTTCCACCTGTACTTTTTTCACAAAAACGTGTATCTTTGTCCTGCTTTTCTTTGTACAACAACTGCAGCGAGTTTGGTGAGAATCAAACATCGATTCAATCATTTCTGGCTTTGCAGCCTCCCCTTCTGACAAATTGCTTTATATTTGATGTAAATGTGTGGATTTTTTCAGACAGAATACAGATTTATGTATTTAAAACCTCATTTACTGTGACTGGGTATAATCTATTTTCAGATTTTCACATAAACAGTAATCACTAGGGTCCCCACTTCCATATTTATTGCGGGTATGTCATTTTCAGAGAAATGGGCTTAGAGCTTAAGATCAAGCACAGAGAATCACGACTGATGTAAAGTCAACTCTCCGAGTCCGGTTGTCTGGTACGTGACTGAATCCACTTCGCATACAGCTGTAGGCTGTAACTGGCACCATCTATCAACAGTCAACATCAATTGCGTTGTGACACACATTGTCGACATATCTGACCATTATAAAAGTCGCAAAGTCAAGTCATGGCTGCCGCACATTGCCAAGACTGAGTCCTGGCGATGATGGGTTATGATAATTAGCATTTATGAAGATGCAACCTTTCACATTCACATTCATGCCTAATTTAAAGTGACCAATTCACCTACCACCTAGTGCATGTTTTTATTGTGGAAGCATTTATGAAGATGTTTTCGTAACCTTAAGTTGATATATATATTGCCTTTAATGCCCTACACATACTTATCCCAACAATAACTTAAATGGAGAATAAACAAAAGGCTCAAATTAGGCCAAAAAAACTGGTCACTGTTTGCTTCTCCCTGATCAGCAGCAAACTTGAAGAGTAATTTCTCCATTCTCTATTTCTCCATCACATGGTCCAACAAATTACTGTCAAGACATGGGATCTCCACCACAACAGACACCTGTACATGAACACACAAAAAACACCTCTACCAGCTCGTTTACATGACTATCTGCAATAAAACCACTGTAAATTATGAAAATCATAAAACCACACAGCTTATTGTAAACAAATTGCTGTTAACCAGAATATTGTCGTTTTGTCTTGTTTCCTGCACTATAGAATCTTACTGAGGGAGAATTCATGGACATTCTCATGGGATTCCTGTGCTATGAGGACACCGGTGCTGCAAACCCAGCATCGCCACAACTAAACCCCTCAAGAGTGGGGGTCATCCTAGAGGGCAGCCTTATAATCTTTCCCTTTGCACTTGCAGAATGCTGCTAAATGCTCAGTGTTATTGTTTTTTCATACTTGAAAATTGTTCACAGAGCAAACACTTAAAAAAATGTCCTGATTGTATTTGGAAGGATATTGTTTCATAATTCAATACACATGTTCTGTTCGCTGCATTATAGAAAGATACGTAAGGTAAAATCTTTCACAAAAAGTAAGAATATACTGTTGTTATTGTTGGCAAAGACCCATTTTGATAATTTAATGAAAACAAGGTCTTGTTATTTTAGATTTGCATCTGGTATTTCACACAGCATCACTGTCTATACATAATTGCTCCTTTGTTGTGCGTCTAAATAAAATAAGTTAAATGTACTGCATTGTGTGGTCATTGACAAAAGAAGAATTTAATTGGAGTTCCAAATATAACATTTAAGAATTTTACATATCTATATTTTTAATAAAACTAGAACTGAGTTTATTCGACTTTTAATATTAAATTTTAACAGTACTACTTTAAAGTAGACTTGACAAATGTTTAATGCTGATTGAGGCAATCACTTGACACAACTGGTTTAAGTACAATTAACTTATCCCAGTTTACAGTGAATGTATTAACAGTCCTGTGCAGAAGGTTAGTAACTGGTGTGACATACCATTGCTAAGACCCTCAAAACTGAACAGAAAGCCCTTCTGAATAGACTAAAATGCAAGACCTTCTGTGGGGCTCCATCCCCCTAGACCCCCACTGTACCTAGGTGGACCCCGCCAGGTACCTTGGTGGCCCCCAGACCTCCAGCCAAAGCAGGCTTTATGCCTATGCTGTAAAAAAGTTCTGGTGAGAACCCTGCTAAGGCTACACTTCACATGGACTCACAAAAGAGGCTGAACAAATGTCACTTGGTCTGATGGTTCTTGATTTCTGCAATGACATTTAAATGGTACAAATAATTGGTTTAAAACACATGGATCTATCATATCTTGAATCAACCCTACAGGATGTAGTGGTGGCACATTTTGGGACCTTTAGTTGTGACTGCATTGTTGAAATGCCACAGCCTACATGGATATTTTTGCTGTCCATGTCCATCTTTTTATCACCACAGTGTACCCATTTTATGATAGCTAGGAGGTCCAAGCCAGTACGATATACTTAGTGGAATGGTCAGTAAGTGTATTAAAATGAATATTAACAAGAAAATTAAACAAAAAATGAACACAACAATGAAGAAAGCAGTCACTGTAATATAAAGGAGATTGCCAGTTCATTGCAGGGCTGACACATTATGACAAACATTTATTCACTCTCACTTTGACAGCTGTGGACAATTCAGAGTCTGAGCTATTATGTGACATGTAAAAAAAATTCAGACAACTTTAAGTTGCAATAAATATTTTATTTGTATTACCGGCTTCTCCCCTTTAAGGAAAGCCTGCAATCCTCTCTTGACATGAATCCCTGAACACAATGCGATTGAGTCCAAGGACAAGTGGGAATTTGCTGTTGAGCCTCAGTTATCACCATGTTTGTTTTTGTGGACTTGGTTTAAGCTAGTATTACACCAGTTAGCTTCTCTTTTCCTTGACAGAAACACTGGTGCTGTTTTAGACATGACACTAATAAGACCTTCCATGAACTTCACCAGTAATTAAATACAATACCTAAAATGTTTATTAGCTTACATTGGCATTCATTTTATTAATACCATGGTTTGACCAGACAGTGTCAAACACCAATGTTGGTGAAAGCTTGATGAAATTTACCTCATTCTTCTCTTGCTTCAGACTTTAATCTACATAAGGATAGTTGCATTTAAAAAAAATAAATAATCAAGATGGCACAAAAACTTACCAATTCTACAAAACAAAAGGTGATGTTCTGCCCCCAAGTGGGATGCATTATGTTTAAAACTGTTGTTTAAATTATAATTTAAGTTATTATATGAGCTACTTGCACTTCCGGATCATGCTTTCACTTCCTGTATGAGTAGCTTATTTAAGCAGGTCCCAGGAAGTAGAAGTGGTTGATGGCTAGCAGCTTTGGCTAGCGAGGCAGCACAGGTTATGTCACAGGAGATGTGTCCACTTTAAAAAAAAAAAAAGTCTATGGGCCCTATTTTGGATGTCTAGGTGCAAGGTCCAAAGCACTTTGGGAGGGGGTGGGGCCAGCTCAGGCTCATTTTGCCAGGGTGAGGACGTCCCATGCGTCGTCTAAGCAGGTGGAGTTTATACTTATCAGGTGGGGGTGTTTTTTGCACAATATACAATAAACCAATCAAACTTCTGTGCCATTCTTTAATACTCATCAGCGTGATGATTCTGTCTCTATTACGGCTTGGCTAAATCCCAGCAGCAGACACAAGGCTCAGCGGCAGATAGGTGTAATTTCCAAGATAGTTTATTGACTATGGGAGAAGTAAAGGACTGAAGTCAATTCCGGGAAGCGGGTGTGGAGGAACTGCAGGCTGTGGTGTGGCAGTGGATCACAGGCGTAAAGTAGAGCACGCAGAAGTCCGGATGGGATGCTGGGAATGAGATGACAGGGCAGGACCTGTGGAGGATCTACAGACAGTTGGATTCAGAGACAAAGTTCTATTATTTACCTCTGATAGACTTACTAAGGCTGGAACGTGACTAACGGATTTTCAGTCTACAATCTGGCAGAGCAGTGGAGTTGATACCTGATATAAGTACTACAGCTGGTCATGATGAGTGGCAGCTGGTGGACCCAGCTCCAGCACACCTGTCATCCATCTGAAGTTAGACAGACACACACACACACACATACACACACACAAGGGGAGAGAACAGTAGGAGGAGGCAGAGGGCGTCACAGTCTCCTTCATCATTAAATAAGACATCCATGTCTTATGACTCCAATCCTTGTCCACCTGTCAGTTCTTTGACCTATAAGGTACTTCATTTGACTATGTGAATTAAAAATAAGTAAATACAGTGACAAATAGCCGTGTGACTCAGAAGTATGTGATTTTTCTTTAAATTACAGGTGTTTTCAAATGTCTTCCAGGCAGCTGATGTGAGCTAGTCAGTGCACACCAGCTCAGCGCCTAATGGGCTGGATCACATCACAATACCACACTTACCTTTACTGACGGTGTTTGAGTGTTTGTGGGAACATACAGACTTTTACTGTACTGTTTCTCCACTATATACGTTGGCGGTTTCCTGTTTGATCACTGCCCTCACGTGTAGGCAGCATAAGAACATACATACATACATGAGGTCGTTTTGTGCCCGTGTACATGAGCCTCACCATTGCGCACCAGGGCCAGGGAAACATTCAGTTGTACTCACATCCATGTTGTAGGAGTGAAACAGTGTGGTTTGGTATTGTGAGAATGCCTAAATAATAGAGTTAAACTAGGGAATGGTCAAATGATCACATTGAAATGTGGTGATACATGCTTTTATCTTTCTTTCTTTGATTCTTTCTTTAATCATTTTTATTCTTATTATTTTCAAATATGCAGAATTACACAGAAATCATGTATAACAAAAGAATAATTCATATTTCATGTGTCAATCATATTAAATATGGTTGTTGCAGTATGTACACTTCTGCATGGCCATGTGTCTTCTGTGCCTCTGAGATATGGTCTATTTTTTATGCAAAACACCAGGTTTTTCATCAGTCACCAGCACAGCTTTTTGAGCGGAAAATAGCAACTCACCAGGCGCCTGTCTGATTTTAATACCAACACAACCTCAGCGGGATGCTATTTCAATGGCATGGGCACACGGTGGAAAGGGGGCATTTTTGCTGAGGCAAGGTAAGAATACACTCTCCACTTGGTGCTATGCAATATTGTGCTGGGCAGAAGAGGGCCCTGTGTGTTATATTGGAGAATTGGCATTATTAATTCCAGGAAAAGGTTCTGAAAACCCTTCTGTGCTTATGTGTGTGTCTGTGCAGATTCATCTTCTTTGACATTTCCTTTGCTGTATATTTGCATCCTGTCTGATGGTGGAGACACTCCCTCCACACTTCCTCAAGTCTGTTAAAAAGGTCTCTACACCAGCTGTGTGTGGTGAGCCTCGAATGAATCTCTCACAATTAATTATTCTTTGAGTGCCGAGACAGTGTGCAGCCCGCTGCTAACCACCCACGGGGGCTTGTCTAACTGTGGTGGGTCCTGTGTCTCACAGTGAGGCAGAAGGAGGAGTGGCTGTATTTGTCTCAGTCAGCTGGGACAGCACCTCCTCTCTCTGCTGTTTTGCTGCCAGAGCCGTCAGTTAAGAAAAAGGTAACTGATGATGGCGTCAACGGCGCAAATCCCTTTTTCATTGTTTGGGAGGCGGGGAAATAAACAGTAAAAAAAATTTAATTTTGTTGGGGGGAACAAAAAATGCTATATTTTTGCTGTGTTGTCTCAACTTTAAAAATGTCTTATGTCATGATATTAAACGATTATTATAATTGTCATGATATTTTATTAGTCCATAGCCTACCTGTCTACAGGCCTTTGTATGGGTATGGAGACCCAACAGAATTTCTTTGATCATGAACACAGGTCTAATCACCACTACAACAGCTTTACAAGACCTTAAAGCTCAAAGTAAGTTTTAAAACTTTTTAAGAAATACTCAGATTAATAACTAAACTTCATCAAGCTATTCTTCAATAATATGTATGTATTTGTCAGCAAGTAACAGCAAAACACAATCACAATGTTATAAAAATTAAAAATACACAGACCTTTAAACAATTAAATTATAAAGTGCACCTGTTGATCTATAAATATAATAAATGTTTCTTCATTGGAAAAACTGGAAACAAAAGAAACATGTTTTTTTTTTTTGCATTTCACTCGAACAAACTGTTGGCAGGTCATTTTGATTTCAAGCTCGTCCAGTCATTGTGGACATTACAGACTACCATGTTGTTTAGCCTGTCCTGGATCATAGTAGCCCAAATCCAGGTCTTCAGTCTCCGCAGTGCACTGAAACTTGTTTCAGCTTCACATGATGAAACTGGTACCAACAACAAGATTCTGACAAGAATCTCCACTTGGTCAAAAAACCTCTGCACCTCCACTGGCAGCCCCCTAAGGACTCAGCTCAGGGTACTGGTCTAGAGAGTCATCTAACTCACCAGTGAGGAGTGCACTTTCCACCTTTTCCAGAAGCTTTAGACTCTCCTGGTCAAAGCATTCACCAAACTGAACCTCCACAGTATCCAAGACTTTAAAAAACTCTGCCCTTGAGATTAAACCGTCTACTGGCTTCCCAGCAAAGCACCTTGACTGTTTAATCTCAATGGATTCAATGGCTTCAATATAGTCATCCAATGGTGTCGCTTTCTCGTACAGCACGAGGCAGCTCTTGTCATTTCTCTTTCCCTTAAGAGAAGACCTCACACATTTAACTGCAGCCTGCATACCAGAGACAGTCTGGGTTTTCTTCTGCAGTGAAATGTTCAGGCATTCCAACTCTCAACAACAGCAGAAGCAAGTGTGAGGCCCAACACAGTCTTTCCTTTGCTAAAGAGGTCAAATAAGCCACTGGCAGTTGAAGCTGTCTTAGATGTGCTTTCTGCCATCTCCTCTAGGCTTCTGAGGACTCGCTCATACTGCCCCAGCACAGATATTGCAGCATTCTGCACAGTCCACCTTGTCGGGCACAGTGGTTTCAAAGAGGCTGAAGGTGTATTTTCACAGGTAGCAGTGTTTTCAAACATGCTCTTGAACTTCCCGGACTGACCAAAGAGGATACCTAACTGGTGGACCCCAAAAAAGGCAGTCCCGAATCAGTGGGGAGGACATGCAGCCAGCCTGTGTAATCAGATTGACACAGTGTGCACCACAGTGTACATAGAGGGCTAATTGCTGCTGCCTCTTCAGTATTACCTGTGTGCCTGTGAACTGTCCTGCCATGTTTGCCATGTAAGCCAGATGTAGGTAGATTGAGGCTCAACAACACATCAGCAGTCATCTTTGCTATGCCCTGGCCTGTTGTCTCAGACAATTCATACAGCCCAACAAACTCCTCATGTGGAATAATACTATGGTCCACATAGCGAAGACAGACACTCTCCTTGTTCAGGACCAAAAACATCCTGAATACCATCAACAATTACTGAAAACTGAACAATAGAGTCCTAATTTCAGATGCAATGCTTCGAATTATGGCATTGGCCATTATGTTTAGAATTTAATTATGAGATTTGGGGCCTGTGTACATTTTGCTGCACTCTGTTAACCACTTTTGCAACACGGGGTCATCCTCTTCTGCCCCAAGATCTGATGTAGATTACCACTTTGAGTAAAAAGGTCTCTTAAGGCTTGTCCCTGCTTTGCTACATGCTTCATAGAACTGACAATTTTCCCTAAGCAATGTCTTGCTACCTCCTGCTGTTTACCCCATATGCCGGACAACTGGGCACTGATGGGATTCGGCTGATGTGCACTCACACTTGCATACACTCCTGATCAAAATGTTAAGACCAGTTGAAAAATTGCAAGAATGTACATTCTGCACTGTTGGATCTTAACAAGGTTCTAGGTAGTGCTTCAAAATGCAACAAGAAGAAATGGGAGTCAGACGAGAAAAAAATTTGAGTAAGCAATTTATTGCAAACAACCATTAAACTCAAATAGGCTGTTCATCAGCTGATCAAAAGTTTAATACCACAACTAAAAAAAAAACCCAAAAAACTTTAAAATAGAAATCGCATTTTCAAAAAAGAACTCAGTAATGAGTAGCTGCATCATCCTTGTTAATCACCTCAAAAATTCATTTCAGCATGCTTGATGCTAGTGTTTGCAGGAGGCTAGTGGGAATGTTGCTCCAAGTGGTGAAGTTGGCTTCCGCTGTCTGGAACTGGTGTCCATTTTTGTAAACTTCCCTTGCCATCCAACCCCAAATGTTCTGAATTGGGATTTAGATCAGGGGGACATGCAGGATGGTTCAAAAGAGTGATGTTGTTTCTTTGAAGAAGTCCTTTGTCAGGCGGGTATTGTGAACTGCAGCATTGTCCTGTTGAATAACCCAGTCATTTCCACACAGACAATGGCCTTCAGTCATGAGCGATGCCCCCTGCATCATCTCCACATAGCCAGCTACCATTTGACGCCTCTGCACAACCTGAAGCTCCATTGTTCCATTGAAGGAAAAAGCCC
>JAQQAE010013808.1:0-12612 GCA_029823295.1 Pseudamia nigra | reverse complement strand
AGGTAGTTGGTGTGAGAGAAGAAGATGCAGAGGATAGGGTGAGATGGAGGCAGATGATTTGCTGTGGCGAACCCTGACGGGAACAGCCGAAAGGAAAAGAAGAAGATGTACCTGACGTGTACATATGTGACTTAATTGACTGACTGAACAGCAGACTCAAAAAAAGCTTGAAATGATGAGTGCATCATCTTAAACTCTCGTAAGCTTTTTAGGCTGATTTGTAGGTTAATTCAGATAAACACATTGATCCAAAGGAACAAAATAACCTAGAAAACAAACAAAAATACTGTAATGAAGGAAATGCTCGAAAATAAACAAAAACAATTCATAAAATAACCAAAACCTAAACAAAATAATGAAGAAAATAATCAAGATAACTGAGAAAATGAACAAAAAAATAAAATTAATCAAGGAAATGAACAAAAATGTACATCCAGTAAATGAAAGAATGAATAAAATAATCCATAATCTGCACAGGACTGAGCAAAAATGAACAAAGTAATTAAGAAAATGCTCAAAAATAAACTAAATAAAATGAAGAAGAACTGAACAAAATAATGAAGAAAATGAACAAGATAATTGGTAAAATGAACAAAAATTAATAAACCAAACAGTTATCAAAAAGTGAATACAGCATACTGCTTTCTCTATTTTGTGTATTATTGTATAATAATTGCCTGAAATGAACAAAATAAAACAAAACAAAACAAGCATAATAAATCTAATCCATTAAAGTGAGAAAAAGTTGAGACAAATCAACATAATAATCAAGAAGAAAAACAAAAATGAACAGAATAATCAAAAAACAAACAATACTGTGCACAAAGTTCTAGAAAATAATAAAGAATAAGCTATCTTGTTCCCCTGCCAGGATATTACAGAAGCCATTGTTTTAGTGTGTATCTCATAAATAAAACTGAATGACCTTAAATATTGTATTAAGCCAATATTTCCTTAAGATGACAAGCTGCTACTTTTCTGCTACATGCGCTTAAGAAGATTTCTTAAATAATCTGCCATATGTTTATTAAATATGTTTTTTTTTTTTTGCACTGATTTTTGCAAAACATATTACGTTTAGAGTTTGCTTTTCCATTTGTGCAGGAACAAACAAAAGGCAGTGACCTCACTCTCAACCCTGACATGCAAACACTTCCCACAGTAGAGTTTGATGGCCGGTTGTGAACATATGTGATATTTTACAGCTCGGAAGCAGGCTGTAGTTTGATGGAACAAGTGGAGTGATAGCATGTGAGTTCGAAGACACTGAGGTGTGCTGACAGCCTCATCCTTCATCTGTGGAAAATAGACACTACATGTGCACAGTGGAGAGAAAGGGCAGAAGCTCTCATCCCTCTGCTGCAGCGCCTCCTGTTGGTGACAAAGGAAGACTACACCTTATTGAGTGGAGATGGAAAAACAGTACTGTAATTCTGAGGCTCTTTCTGAGCAGGTCATGAAATGTGTGGTTTTAAAAAACTACATATGTTTTGCTGATTTTTATTGACTTGCAGCATCTGTTGCCACGGTAACACTTACATCTGACTGAAATATGGCATATTACATTAAATCAAATTGAACTGAAGTGAATTGATGGAACTTTATCCCGTTTTTGTCATCAATGTTATATTATTTTGTTAATTTTCATGCTTTTGGTGTGTTATTTTGTTCACTTTTGTGTTTATTTAAATTCATTTTTAACCATTGTCCGATTTTGTACATTTTTAAAATATTTTGTACATTTTGGTGCATTTTTAAATACTTTTTGCTCATTTTGCGATTTTTTTCTTGATTATTCTGCTCATTTTCATCCTTTTGTGCCCATTGTCTGGATTGTTTCTTTTTGTTCACCTTCTTGATTAGTTTATTCATTGTTGTGCATTTTCTTAAAAAAATATTTTGTGCTCACTTTGCAAGGCTCTGTTCATTTACACTCATTTTGTGGATTTCCGTGTTTTCCATTTTTCCCATTGCTTTGTTCCTTTTATGGATTATTTTGTTCAATTTAGTGTTTTGGGGTCATTTCTGTTTAATTTTTCAGTTTTTCATTACCAGTATTGTTTTATTGATTTTGTGTATTATTTATATTGTAGTATTGCTAGTTTTGCAACTTAATTTATGTTCATCATGTGGATTTTTTGTTTTATAGTGCAGTTTTAACTACTGTCTTTTCATTTGCATTTTATTTTGTTCATTTTTTGGTCATTTTGTGAATTGTTTTGTTCATAATTTCGATTTTCTGTTTTGAATTTAAATGCAGTGATAAAAAAATGTATCTTGCTGAAAATTACCTCAAATTACATACAGTAGCTTGTATAAATAAGCATTTACTTTCTTATGTTGGTCCAAGCTTGATGACGCGAGTCATAAGGGGACACCATTTGAAAAACACTGATATAAAACACGGAGGATCATCTGTAAACGTGCAGCACAGGCTTCGTGTTTTATGGAGCTCAATAAAACACACTCGTTTAAGCTGAATGTGATTCCATTAAGTGCATCCACCGCGGTGTTATTGCTGCCTTCAAGTATTTTTCAGTCATCAACACCGAAACTTTACAGTCTGTGGTCGTTAAATGTCTTGTCTGCTGTTCCGGGAAATGCTTAAATTACCCACTGAAGCAATTATCACCCTCTACGTGATGCCCACTCGGTAACTGATTAGAAAGTTTCTTGTGTTTACGCTCAGCAACCCCTTTTCCGGAATCCTCCAGCCCCGAAATATGACACCCGTCGCCACGGAAACAAAACAACTGCAGTCTCCAAACATGGTCAAGGGAAGTGAAAGGAGACGGCAGCAGCGTCTTGACGTCACGTAACGACGTCCTGCGCGTCGGTGCTGCTGTGGAATCGGCTTCTCTTGACCGTGACAATAGTGGAGCAAAAAGCGAGCTATGAATAAATAATTAACCCGCTGTTTGTGCAGCGTCGCTCTCTTTAAACACGAATCAGAGGCTGGAGGCGGTGTTTATGTAACAACGCGTTCCAAAATAGACTGACTGACATCTGACTGTACTCACGCACTCAACTTTAGCAAGAACTTAAGCTCTAGCCTCTTTTTTTAAGGATTGTGTTATTTGATGTTGGTGTTGGAGTTGTATGGAGTTATATGTGCCTGTAACTGAGATTCTCCTGTTTAATTTGATGTGCAATACAATAATTTTATATCATTAGTGCAATATTTATGCTTTTGGGATCTCCCAATTGTCCAGAGCCCCCCAATTTGGGGACTACAGTGGTACCCCGGGTAACGAGCGCTTCGACTAACGAAAATTTCGGGTAATGAATAAACCATTGGCCAAAATATGTCCTGGCTAATAAAAACAATTCAGGTTATGAATGTCAAATTATGGAAAAGGTTCAGGTTACGACTTGAGAAACTGGGGTACGAATTTTTTGGAACACAAAAGACTTAACTTCCGGGTCTATCTCGACCAAGTTAAACATCAACGTGAACTCCATGCTGTATATTTGCCTTTTTTCACCTAAAATACTGCTTCATTTTGTGTTTTTCATCATAGGACCTAAGAAAAATGGCTGTCTGTCTCATCCTCCTCTGGTAAGTGTCTTCATGAATCAATAAATGTGCACACATGGGTTTGTAATACATACTTTATATGGGAGTTTTCGTGGGTGCAGAACGGATTAATTGGTTTTACACGTATTCCTATGGAAAAATGAATGATTCACCCAGAGAACGTGATGCTGGAACGGATTAAATTTGTTAGTCGTGGCACCACTGTACAGGGTTTAAGATAATAGTGTTTCATACCACTGTCTACACTCCTGCTTCATAAATATCTCTTCATGTCGGTTCATTGTCAACTATCTTCGAAATTTAGATTCAAGCTTTATGTGTTTCATTTTGTTTATTTGTTTTTGAATTTTGTTCATATCTTCAGTATTTTATATTCTCAAGGGATTTCATAACGCACCACTCTATTTTTGGCCTAATTTGGGAAGAGCGTTTCTTAATTAAAGTTGTACAAATGCATGTATGGCTGCCTGTGTGATACTGTAATTCCCAACCTGAGTTTTGATTGATTGTTGTGAATTGTCCTGTGTCTCAAAACACACTTATGGTGAAGAATTCAGAATGCCTTTGTGCAACTAATCCCGAATGACTACGTCTGTGTCAAATAGGTAATAGTACAAAATAATAGCTATCGCTTTACTTCTGCATTTTATACAGTACTTCTATCGCTTATATGTGTGCCTTTATTTTTATTCAGTGTGCTGTGTTTTACTGCACCGTTGGCTGCAAGTACAAAAACTCATTTCACTGTACATGCATAACTGTGCATGTGACAAACAAATCGTATCTTATCTTAAACACACCCAACCCCATAAAAAGGCACCACAGCTTTGGAGAAATGACGTCTGTAAGAATGGCGCAACTGGGACAACTTGTCTGGGATTATGCTATTGGAATGCTGGCGGCAGGGTGGACCACCAGAGCAGCAAATGCTCATCATTCCACAGTAGTGCAGTTGCACCAGCATTATTTGACCCGAGGAACAACAGCAGACCAACCACGACCTGGTCGACCAAGTTTCCTAACCAGCAACCAGCACCATATATCCACCTCTTACACCTCACAAACAGGTTCCAAGTAACATATTACTTCAACAATATATGTTGAGTATGTTTTTTGATCTTTTTGTTTGATTTGATTGATTAAGTTACGATAGTCATTTGGATACCCCCTTCCCTTCTTCTGTTTTGCCTTAGGGTTTTTTTTTGTTCATTCTTCATTATTTCAGTGATTAATGAGACCATGTCATTACTTTTGTTCATTTTCTTAATTTTTTTTGTCATTTTACATATTTTGTTTATTATTTTGTACATTTTTGTTCAACTTATTTCATATTATTCTTCTATGCTCTTTGCTTTATCTTAAATGTCAGATCGTAACATTACATAGAAGCTTTTTTTAATATCTGCTCTGTAATTTTAAACAAAATTCCAATGTCTCTCCTTTCCTTTCCTCTCCTCTCTTCTCCTTTCCTTAAGGCCATTTGTTGTTACCTTATTCCAATCTTCATGAGTAATGAATTAATCAGAAACAAATGTCTGTAATTATTCCTGATGGACACTGAGAAATAGTTGTGGTTGCTGTTTTTTTATTTTCAGCTTAATACTCGCATCAGAGCCTTTTTAAGGTAAAAAAATAAACTATATGTCATAAAATACATCTTGATATAATACATGAGATCGACACTTTGACAGCAGGATGTTACATCTATATACGTACACATTAGTAACCCTGTTAGTTTTACTTGTACAGCACGACTTTGTCAACAGTAGAACACATACGTAGGTTATTGAGCATATTCTAGAGTCACTTCACATGTAAGGGTTTGAAAAACACAACCTTTTCTTACACACAGTTTGTTTTTTTGCATGCAGTTTTGTTGCAATCTGGGAGAATCGCATCAACAATATGGAAGAAGTCCACACTGTTACAGTCACAGATACACGTTGGCTACACAACCTTCGACGTTCAGGTCAACACAACGTCAAACTTACACTACAACACGTTATTTCAGTGGGATTGTAGCTTGCTGGCTGGTTAGGATACAATTAGTGTCTTGTCCGACAAAGGCAATGTGCATGAACTCAGCTGTGAAAACAGGATTTTAAAAGTTGTTTTTCTTGATTTTCTTTTTTTTTCATTTTTGATTATTTTATTTTACTTTTGTTAATGTTCTTTGTTTTTTTTTTCCTATTCCTGCTAATTTTGTGTATTTTGTTTCCACATCTGTCCATTCCCTTGACTGTTTTGTGCATTTTCATCAGTTTTCTGCTCATTTTTCCTCATCTTTCTTTGCACTTTGTTCATTTTCTTGACTATTTTGATCAAGTTTTTATTTGTTTTTAATAGTCTTGAATATTTTTGTTGTTTTTGTTCATTTTGCTCATTACTCAAATCATTTCTGTTTATTCTGCTTCATTTTTTTTCTTTTCTTGTTGATTTTTTTCCTATTCCTGATTATTCTGTGCATTTGCTTCTGCCCATTTTCTTGTATTTTCTTCAGTTTTCTACTCAGTTTTATTCATTTAATTTCATATTTTGTTCATTTTCTTGACTATTTTGTTCATGTTTTTATTTATTTAATATTCTTGAATATTTTGGGATTTTTGTTCATTTTGCTCATCAGTCATCATTTTTGTTTATTCTGCTTTGTTTTAAAGCTTTTCTTCATTTTCTTGATTATTTTCCTTACTTTGCTTTTTTTTGTTCATTTTTGTTCCTATTCCCTATTATTTTGTGCATTTTGCTTTTACTCCTGTCTATTTTCTTGACGTTTTTACTTTTAATAATTTTCTGGAACACTTTTTGTTTTTTGTTCACTCTGCTTCTTATTTAGTTTTGTTTTATGCTCGGTTTTGTTCTTTTGCTTGTTATTCTGTTCATTTTTGTTTAATTTGTTTAGAATTTTGATCATTTTGACCATCATTCATTTTTTTGTACCTTTTCTTCAGTTTCCTGCTCATTTTTCTTCATTTTGCTTTGTATTTTGTTCATGTTGCTCTTTATTCAGATTATTTTTGTTTATTCTGCTTCAGACTTTGGCCTTTTTTATCCCTTTGTCCATCTTTCTTTGTTTTTGAATATTTCTTTAATTGATCTGTTAACTTTTCCTTCATATTATTTTGTTCATTCTGATTTTATTATTGCATCTTTTGTAAATCATTTTGTACCTTTTTTTTCATTTTTGTATATTTCATTAACGGTCCTGTTTCAGGGTTTTTTTCACTTTATGGATTATGTTGTGAATTTTGTCAATTTACTCTTTATTTTGTCCACTTTCATACAAAACACCAGGGCATCAGGAACTAAACTATGGTCGCTTAGTCACCGACAGTAGCCTGTCTTGGATTTTTGCCCGTATTTTGGGATTTGCCAGTTTGATGCCTCATCTGAACCTGATTCAGCTGAGTCACTTTGTCACAAAATAGTCAGATGTCACAATGTTCAGTTCTCGTATTTACCCAGTTTTGACACAATGCTAAGTTGCTGCACTTTGCCTTTTGTAGGGCAGCGTTGTTGCATAATTTAGTTGCATTCACAAGGCCAGGAGTGTTGGAGAGTTCAGACTGTCTTTGATGAACTCAGATGCACCAAGGCTTCCTTTGAGGCTCTCGCAGCCCTCAGCCAATGAATCAATGTCAGAGCAGTTGAAGGAAAACACCGTGCGATAATTGCTACAAGTGGGACTGGAAGACATGATAGGCGTGCTCAGAGATTCAAGGTCATTGGCCACAGACTTGTACAGTGTCTCCCAGTCTGACAGGCAGAAGGGGCTGCTCAGGTCTATGTCGGGGACTGAAGAAGCAGCCGTCGCCGTCGTCACTGCCATTTCCAAACTGGGCACCAAGTCATCCAGGTCGTCTCCCTTTAAGTCCACCAGAGCCTCTTCCTCTGCACTTGAGCACAGCAGGATGTTGGAGTTTCCCAAAATGGCTGCAGCAGGATTACATGGGACAGTGTCCATGTCTTGACCAATTGGGGCATCTCCGATTGTTGGATTGCTTTCGGGGCTCTTTCCGTCATCTAACATGGACAGCAGCTGTGGGGAGGTGGGAGGGTCCTGCAGCATTGGGGTACCTTCTTCAGCCTCCTCCTCATTATCTTTGCTCTCAGGTGGAAGTTTGCAGGACGGTTTGTGAGAAGCTAAGACCTGCTCCAGCCTCTCCTTCTCCTTCAGGAGCTCAGCAATCTCCATCTGCAGGGATGATTTCTCCTCTTCGAGCGTATCCGTTTCCTGAAGCCAGAGAAAAAAGTCAGAATATGACTTAGCCTCACGGAGCCTCATAATACCTATAACTGCATTTCCCAAAGTTAGAAACAGGAGCCTAAATGGGTTATTCAAGTTGTCATTTTGTTCATTTTCTTGATTATTCCTTTCATTCTGTTGATTTTCTTAATTATTTCTTACATTTGTCTTAATTTTCTTGCTTATTTTGCTCAATGAATTTGTTTATTTTCAATGAATTTGGCAATTGTTTTGTTAGTTGTATTCATTTTGTCCATAAGTTATTTATTTGTTATTTTATTTGTTATCTTTTTCAAATTTTTGTTCAGTATCTTGAACACTTTGTTCATTTTCTGGTCTCTTTTGTTCATTTTTGATAATTTTCTTGATAATTTTTTATTGTCATCCTTTATTTTGTTCATGTTCATGTTTCTCTGTTCACTACAATTAAATCATCAAAATAAGAAAGAAACGTTTAATGATTTTTATGAATAATTTGTTGATTTTTATTAATTTTGTCCATTGTTTTTGTAGATTTTTGATTTTTTAAATTATTTTTTGTACATTTGCTTGATTGTTTTGTTCATTTTTACTTGCATGGTTGATTTTTTTTCTTATTTTTTATATTTGTTCATTATCTTAACATTTTTTAAAATGTCTTGCTTATTTTGCTCATTTTGTTGTTTTTGTCAATTTTTCTTCATTTTGGTTCATTTTGTGGATTATTTGTCCTTGCTGTTCATTTTTGTAAATGTTATTCGTTTTGTTCTTAATTCTCTTCCATATTTTGTTGAACAAATTGTTCTTTTTGTTCATTTTTCTAATTAATTTGCTTATTTTTTTAGAATGTTTTGTTTATTTTATTCATTTTCTCAACTCTTTTGTTCAATTTTACTGACTGTTTCTTATTTCAGTTCACTTTCTTGATGATTTTGTTTATTATTGACCAGTATCTGATTATTTTGTTCACATTTAATCATTTTCTCAAGTTTTCTGTTCACTGTTTGTCATTTTCTTGATTATTTTGATGATACTGTTCATTTATTGTTGACTTTCACAAAATAAAATTATAAAATTAAAATCTTCTTCTATCATCTTTTACACTGAAACCATAAAAGACATGAATGTACTGTGTGTGTCATATGTGGGTCATTTACATTAAAACTGACATATGATCACAGTTTGTTGTGATTTTTTCCCCATGAAAACTCACATTTAAGTCTGCGAACCACTGACCTACAGGGTTATAGTTATGAAGTTTCTAACGTCCCATACTGTGCTGCTGTAATATCTCATGACACGTGGCAGCCCATGCATTCTGCAGAGTGCTGTCTAAATATTATGCAATTAAAAAGGCTACTTACGGCTTGCAGACTGTCTATTAGCTCCCTCCGTCTGTTGCGACATTTTGCTGCAGCAATTTTGTTCCTCTCCCTCCTGATCCTCCTCCTTTCCTCCTCCTCTTTGGAAGGCTGAAACCAATGAGAATAAAAAGCCCATTTCACTCCGCATCCGGCCAAGTCTTGCTATATCAGCAGCTGGCTCTTCAACACTAAATCGCTTGCCAAAAAAGTGGATGAAAATCGGTGCAGTGGAGAATAATCTATAAGGCCGACTGGTATCTTTCAGTTGACGCGTTAAAATGCTGCACCACTGGCACGGTCTAGCCAGTCACGAGAACGCGCAATTTATGCAATTTCCCATCCCATTCATAAACAGCTGTGCTCGTACATCCGCGAGCAATTACGGCAATTAGACCCAGACACCTTAGATGATGTAATTTACTCTAACGGAGAAAACGGACTTATTAACAACAAAACATCGCGATATCTAGTGCATCGTTAACCTTTATCGGTGGGAAAGAGGCTGAAGCGCACCGACTCTGTTTATTTCCCAGTTGCGGAAGCCCTCCCCGTCCTGTTTCCTTACCTGCTCTTTTTGCCCTTTCCTATTAGAGGGCTTCGCCTTGTTTGCACCTGCCGGGGGAGAAGTATGGGTAGAGCCGTGAGATTTGGCTTTTGCGCGGCTTGACAACCGGGAGACAGATGTGACTCCGGTGGGTTTCGTTGTCACCGACCACCTCCGATCCGGTGCAGACCCGGAGGAGTCTTCTCCGGCTCCAGGCTCCTGAAAAAACCCCAAAGACACACATGCACACACATATAATAAACATTAATCTGACCAGCAAGCCATGTTTATGACTGACCTTTGCGCGTAAATGCTATAAAGAATTTGACGGTGATGACAAAAATCAATAGGCTGCTGTCTTTATCACTCATTTGCATCATCACCGTCATCAATATCACGTTTGAATTAAAGGTCACGACATGCCTGTGGAAAGAAAATTAAAAACCTTTCCAGTAATTAACCTATAACGCTGTCTTGACTGATTCCCCAGCAGAGTGAGAATGCTGAGAATTCTGATTTTTGCATGCATGGGACAGACTCCATGAAATGTGTGCAAATATGGGTGCAGAATTTGAAAACTGTAGCCCATATGTGCATTGTCTATCCTGCACCTTTTGTTTAGAATTATTATTCGTTCTCAAATCCGCCGGTACCTTGGCGCTGTCCACTGATGATGAAAGCGAGTCAGGAGGATGCTGGTTGCACCCAGGGGTGTCCCCGCCAGGCGATGCTGTGCTGCAGCTGGACAAAGAGTCGAACTCAGTGCTGGAGTCTGGATACATGATCTTACTTATATAAAAAAACACTGCATAAAAGACTGTCACTTAAATCTCCTCTGCGTAAAAATCGATGCCAGGCTGCCTATCTATATTCCATTTGCCAGGTTCATATATATGGTAACTGTGCAGATAGTGAGGAGGCCGCCTTTTATAGTGAGCAGGAATTTTATGAATGAAATCTGTGTGGGGAGACGGAACCATTTCACAAAGGGAGAGGTGAGAGGGGGGAGAAGGCAAACACATTTTTTCACACTTGGCACCTGAATTTCTCGGACATGTGAACAAAAATATTAAGACACCTTTCCTTTGATTTGATATTATGAACTAAAGAAAGAAAAATGAGAGAAAACAGTTTATTAATTTACCCTTTTACCCACATATTTCGAGGGGTGCCCATGGCCAAGATGTAGCCTAATACGTCACTTCATGTATGCAGCATCTGCATCATATATACGATACATGATGTTCTTTTTTTGTCCATGTTTCCATCGTATCAGCTATTTCATAACAGGCTATTAGGGAAACAGACTATCAGAATAAAACAGTGCTTCTATAAAGGCTTCAATCTTGAGGTGCATTTTATATGAACATGGTGTCAATCTAATTATTCATGCCCATGCCTTCCTGTTCCTCCTGATTATTTATGAGCTGCTAAATAAGGTGTGAAGAATACATTTTCACCTGTGTTTGCATATAATAGAGCTCCAGCAACAGACTTGTCGCTGTAGTAAGGGGACCAATCGCCTATTGGACCGGTCAAACCATATAAGGAGTTTCCGGAGAACAGGGACGCGCTGTGCCGCACAGAGAGCGCGCAGATGGACGTGGTGGTTGTGTGTGGCCCACACACTCACAACCACAAAAGAAAGTGAAACAGGCGTTAAAGAGGTTCACCCGTCATGCAACGTACCTGATAATGGCGTCACGATTCCTGAATGGAGTTATTTCAGGACATGAGGAGGAGGGCAACCCCCCTCCCCACCACCACCCACCCACCTCCCCCTGTGTACAATAGGTCCACCTGCATGAACCTCTCCTGCGCAAACGCGCCACAGCTCAATTGACATTCAAGTGATGCATGATTAATTAAGTGGTAGAAGTGCTTTTTCCAGACGTTGGCTCGGGACCCGTAGTGCGCCGTGGAACCTTGGATAACGGGCCACATGTTTGCTGGTTTTCTTGTACGTTAGTTCAAGGTCATGTTAGTTCATCCAAGTGGCCTCTTCAGTTCGGACGAAGCCACTGGATGCGTGGGAAACGTCGAAAAACACACCAGTCCAGTTGCAAGAACTAAACGAGCCTGGTGACTGAGAACCTTCACATACATATCTGCCTTATCCATTTTTATTCATTTTCTTGATTAGGCACGTTTTTTCACTTATTGTTTTTGTTGCGTATTATATAAATGTTTTTGATCGTTTTGTTGATTATTTAGTTAATTTTTTTTGTTATTTTTCCTCATTTAAATCATTATTTGGTTCCTTTTGTGAATTATTTTGTTTATTTTCGTTCAATATTTTGCTCATTTCAATCATTGTTTAATTCAATTTTGCCCATTTGGTGAATTATTTTGTTCCTTTTTGTTCAATTTTTGGAATATTTTCTTCATTTCGCTCATTGTTTTATTCAATTTTGCTCATTTTGTGGATTATTTTGTTCATTTTGTCAGTTTTTTGTTGATTTTGTTGGTTATTTTGCTAGTAGCTGTCATTATTATTGTTGATTTTGTTGATTATTTACTTTAGTTTTTAACATTATTTTCCTCATTGAAATCATTATTTGGTTTCATTTGTTTTTTGAGTTATTTTGTTCATTTTTGTTCAATATTTTGCTCATTTCAATCATTGTTTTACAGTGGCTTGCAAAAGTATTCATACCCCTTTGATGTTTTTCCCTCTTCTTGTGGTATAAACTGAATCGTCAATATAATTTGGCTTTTTTTGACAATAATTTACAAAAACAACTCTTTAATGTCAAAATGAAAATACATTTCTACAAAGTAATGTCAATTAATAAAAAATATATGATGGAAAATAAGTGATTGCATAAGTATTCATGCTCTTTAACATGATTCACCTAAATGGACAAAGGTTCAGACAAATGGTGCTGGTCGTCTGACAGTTTATAAAGGGAGATCATCTGAGTGCACTGACTGTGTCTTAAGT
>JAQQAE010013807.1:0-12612 GCA_029823295.1 Pseudamia nigra | reverse complement strand
CCCTTCCTGACACAACCCTCTGCATTTATCCGGGCTTGGGACCGGCATAAGAAAGAACACTGGCTTGTGCCCCCCCTCACGGCTGCATTCATGGTGGATCGATATAAAGGATTAAATAGACAACCTTCCAGTCAACACCACTTACAGCCTCACAGTTGTCAAGCTAGTATATCTGTTCTTTTCTTACCTGTACCAGATGTTGAAGGAATCTGAAATGCAGGCTGTCTCTACTCGCTCATCCTGTGGTTAGATAAGCTACAGATGCTAGTTTCCTAGTAGTTACAGCTATGACTGTTTTTAACTCTGTACATGACTGCATGAGCTCGTGCACCTATGAGGTTGCAAGATATGTTGACTGGCAGGTCACATCTTCAAATATGTACTGTGGACCACAACAAACAATAAGCCAAGAGTAAAATTTCCAACATCATTGACTGCACCTTTAATGTTTCATGAAAGCCCCCAATTGGCAATCTGAGACCTTAATTAACCTGACAGGGTCATGGGCTTGTTCACAATCATGTTTAGTAAAGACCAGGTGATGCAAATGTCAAAGTGTTACAAATACCCAGACTCCTCTGACCTTGTTCCAACAATCATCAGCCATGGGTTCCGTTAAGCAGTTGCCTTGAACCCTGAAACTGAAAATTATTGATAGTCACAAAGCAGGAGAAGGCCATAAGAAGATAGCAAAGCATTTTCAGGTACCAGTTTCCTCTGTTGGGAATGTAATTAAGAAATGTCAGTTAACAGAAACAGTGGAGGTCAAAGCAAGGTCTGCAAGACAATGAAAAATATCAGAGAGAACAGCTCATAGGATTGCAGGAAAAACAAGTCAGAATCCACTTTTGACTGCAAGAGTCCTCCAGGAAGATCTGGTGGATGCTGGAGTTGTGGTGGATGCTGTTCAACTGCTAAGATACCTGTACAAGAATGGTCTCCATGGGAGAGTCATCAGAAGAAAACCTCTCCTGCGTCCTCACCACAAAACTCAGTGTCTACATGTTCATTTGCACCTGTCATTTGAACCTGTCCAACTGTTAAGCATGAGGGTGGATTGATCATGCTTTGGGGTTGTATTGCAGCCAGTGACACAGGGAATGCTTTACAGGTAGAGCGAAGAATGAATTCAATTAAATTCCAACTAATTCTGGATGCAAACATAACACCATCTGTGAAAAAGCTAAAATTAAAAAGAGGATGGCTTCTATAAATGTATAATGATCCTAAACACACCTCAAAATCTACAATGGACGACCTCAAGAGGTGCAAGCTGAAGGTTTTGCCATGGCCTTCACAGTCCCCTGACCTAAACATCATTGAAAACCTGTGGATACACTTCAAAAGAGCAGTCTGTGTAAGACAGCCCAGAAATCTCACAGAACTGGAAGACTTTTGTCAGGAAGAATGGGCAAAATCCCTCAAACTGGAATCAAAAAATTCTTGACTGGCTACAAAAAGCATTTACAAGCTGTAATACTGGCCAAAGGTGGGTCTGCGAGGTATTAACTATGCCAAATAAAACCTGATTATTTTTTTTTTACATGTAATGAGAATGTCTCATCTGTAGTCTCATGCCTTTTGGAGATCATTTCATCTTCCCCCGGCTTCATTATTCACATTAATAGAAATTTTCAACAGGGGTGCCTAAATATTTGCACCCTACTGTATGATTGTGATTCCAAATGCTAATGATAGGTTTTAATGGCCAAAGAATCCAATAATGAAGGTCATTTGTTTTAAATGTTATATCCCAGGAAAAGCATGAAGAGAAACTGAGCTGCCTTGGTGGTGGTCTGCGCTCTCTGAGTGCTCTTTAGTTTTATGCTGTAACTACACTGGCTCCGGCATTTGGTTCACACTATTCTGAGCTAAAGTATGAGAATATATACATATATTATTTTCATAGTTTTGGGTGAGTTGTCCAAAAGTCCACTAAAACTATGTGTTTAATTTATGTCACTCTTATCCATTGTCCTTAGTCATTTATCCAGTTGAGTTGAGTTGAGTTGAATTACTTAAAGGAAAAATATACCAAATTTTCCACAACAAAACAATGCAGACACAACAGATCCATACATCTCCATCTGACCCAGTCGGTGTGTTGCGTTTTCTTGTTTCCTTACTGTGTCACCATGTTCGCATCTTTTCACAGTGTGAACATTTGGGCACCTTCAGTAAATAAAACCATTGTGTGTGAGTGCAGAACTGAATGGAAACGTAGTGACTCTGTCGCACATTTGTCTCCAATCACTACTTTGGTCACGATGTGCAGCAGGTGCATCTGTAGGTGAGACAACATAACAACAGAACCACTTGGCTACAGGATACGAGTGTGTCACCTGCGTTCACTCAAAATAGTCTCAGTATTTTGTGATGCTCGTTATAGAACATAACTTTTGTGCACTCACATCTCTAACTCAGACAATTATAGTTTATTTAAAACTCGGACAGCCTTGCAAATAAAAAAATAGCAATAACATAAAGCAAAAGCAAATTTATGGCATGACAGAAATGAAAGCTTAAGACTTAGCTCATTATATTTTACTTTACCAACATGCTCAGAAGCCCAACTGCAGGATTTTGACATTTGCCACCCAAATCTACCTAGCTAATCCTTCAGTCTAATTAAACCTATGTGCCACATTCAATTAAATTCCCTTAAATCAGTCATATTGCAACATGGTTTGAGGTCACAGTGATTTTCACCTTTGACTTTTCGCCAACAAATTTATTTTCAAACTTTTCATGACATGTTGTGTTCTAAAAATGGACAGGCATGAAGTCCCAGCACCTAAAAAAATTATGTGCAGCTGTGTTCACACCTTGCCTTGTTTAATATCCCCGTCTGAACAAAGTATGAGGGCCAGGGTCATGTTGTAGTGGAGATCTGTGTTTGTACATATGCGTGTCTGTCCAAACATTCGGCTCTGTATCTCTGAAGTCCCTGTACCGAAACTCATCAAACTTGGCACATGGGTAGTCGGGGTAGGGGGAAAGGTTACTATGGCAATCACCACCTAATTTACATATCAATTAGGTCACAGCATTAATAGATATTTAAAAAGTCTATTTTGACCTGTCGTACCAAAACTACTATAGCTAGAAGCACCTAAATTTTAATATGTGATAGATCAGACTCCTTCTCTTGCACATCATATGACCTTGCCCTTGATTTGGCCTTGAAGATTGGGAGGATTGAACTTTCACCCATACACCTTTCTAGCTGTATAGTTAGAAATGCCGTTTCCAAATATGCTGTGACCTTCAAGAAAAAAATCAAGGTCATGGTCATTTTTCAAAACTGGGTAGAAGATTTGCCATTTCATGGTTTCTTGTCTGTCCTCTACATCTCTATTACAAGGTCCATTCATCCGCTGGTTCTCAGTACATTTAAAATTCAGTTTGTCAGGAACAGTTATAAAGACTGCCACAATGTTCACTTGGATGTAAAAATGATCTGAAGGCATTGAAGGCATTTGACACTGTCAAACATGAGATTCTTCTGTCTAAATTGACACATTTTAACTTCTCTGCAGATGTCATATTATGGCAAAAATCATACCTATCTCACAGGAGGCAATGTGTATTGACAGTGTCAAATCCTCATAACTAAATGCTCCTGTTGGTGCGCCACAGGGTTCAATTCTTGGTCCATTGCTATTTTCCTTGTATATTAATGACCTTCCCAAAGCATGTCTTAATGTCAATTTTCAAATGTATGCTGATGATGCAGTCATTTACAAATGTATCCTCCACTCTGACATCTGCTATAGTTCATGTAAAGAATGAACTTTCTAAATCTTGCCTGTTATTGAACACAAAAAAACTGCTGCATGATGTTCACAAAAAACAGCAGACATAAAACATTCTTTTTGAGAGAAGAGGAAATGGATATTGTGAATGAATTCAAGTATCTTTATGTGACATTAGACTCGACATTAAGTTGAGCCATGTTAACAGAATATCAAATACAGTGAAGTTCAACATACAGAACTTCAAAAACATTAGACTATTATTAACGCTTGGTGCTGCCAGAATGTTTTTGCACTCAATGATTTTATCACTTTATTGATAGTATAATATTGATCATATTGAGTCTTGATATAAATACTGTACATTAAAAATAATGGAATCACTTTACAATAAATCCCTGAAGGTCTTTGATAAAAAAAAGCACTTTTATTTCATCACTGCAACATTTAATTTAAATATAATCTGCTGAGCTTTAAGAATTTTAAATTCTTAAATATACATGTTTTATTTATAAGGTGTTACATGGACTTGTTTTTCAGTTTTGAGTTTTTCAAACTACGGACTCACAGTGGCATCAATACAAGGGTCTCCGCCAAAGGGGACAGTGAGGTGCCACACAGAAAAACAAGTTTTGGACAAAACACACGTTCTGTGAAAAGAAGCAAACACTGCCCCTCGCAATAAGGGATTGTCGCACGTACCCCACCTTTAAAGCCCAACTCAAACAGTGGCTGAAAATAAACCAGTCATGTGATCACTTTTAACTAGTTAATGTGTTGTACTTTTATCACACTGTTCTTCTATTGTCTTATTTTTATGTTTTTTGATGTTTCTGTTACCTGGCTGGGGGTCACGGATGCAAATTAGCACTTAGCATGTAATTTCTCAGGTTTTTTACTTTTAATAAATTTGCAACAATTTCAAAAAACACTTTTTCACATTGTCATTATGGCGTGTTGTGTGTAGAATTTTGAGGGAAAAAATTAATTTAATCCATTTTGGAATAAGGCTGTAACATAAAAAGTTGTGGAAAAAGTGAAGCGCTATGAATACATTCCGGATGCATTGTACTTTTTGTGTTTACAGTTTTTAGAAGCTGAGCCATTGTTTCTCAAAATGCACTTAAACATCTGGTTTGCATATTTTCATTTCCTTCAAAATTCTTTTGTTTATCCCTTTCAGTTTTTTTTTAACACTACATTCACAGTAAGAGGATCCTAAGAAATCCAAAACTGGTAAGATGAAACAAAATCATCAGCCACCGTTTCTGGCTTAAATTGCAATGGATGTATTGACATGTGCACACTGCGCTGCATGTCAGGGCTGAATATCATACATATCCCATTTGTATTGTAGTCTGTGTCCAGGTCAAAGGTCAAGGACACAGAGATGAGAAGGATACAAGTCAAGAAATGCCCACAGCGTGCATCTTGAATGAGCAGATCGTTGCTTTCATGCCTGCATGTGAGTTCATCTTAGGCTCCAGTACATGTGTGTCTTAACAGCACAGTCGGCTAAAAGGAAAAAAAACTCATTTGCTTGTCCTTTTACTTGCTGCACAAAGCAGAAGCAGAGCCGGACAAAGAGACCTCACTGTGGGATTCAAATGAGTGTGTGTGTGTGGGGGGGGAGGCATGAAGGGGTTGAAGGGTGGAGAAGACTGAATGAGCTGAACGAGGAGGAGGAGGTGGAAGAAGATGTGAAGAGGAGGACGGGGCAGCTGGTTGTTGTGAAAGAGGGCCAGCGGTGCCCTAAAACCTGCTGTGATGTGTTCGGACGCTCATCAACATGGTCACACCGTCCAGAGGAGGAGCAGGCCCCGTGCCAGACGCCACTGTGTGTCTTTACGTGTTTCAAGGTGACACAGTTTATTTTACAGGCTGACCTTACTCTCAACAGCAGAGGAGCTCACAGCGCAGCTCGACGTCCAGGTTTTTTGTCCTCAGTGATGGACGCATCTGGATGTGTAGTGTGTGCAGAGTGCGTGGTTGTGGTTTGAGAGGTGGTGGTTTCATTTAGATGCAGTCAAATACAGAGAGGAAGCTGGTGAAGGCAGGGAAATGAGCTGCAGGTGAGGCTGTGGTTAAAACTGGTCAAACACTGTGTTAATAGAGAACAATAACAGGAGGCATTAATGCACATGTTCGTCTGAGTCGTTTGTTTGTTTCACTTTACACATTATACGCTATTCCATAAACTACAAATACATTATTAATGCATCCTGTCTGTGACTTTATCATTTTATTGTTTAAAGGGAGGCTGCAATTACTTATCACCATTTGGGATATTTGTTCATTAACAAGTGCATGGGATATGAATGTTACACTGTCATTTACAGTCCTATGGCTCCCTCTATTGGTCATCAGGAGAACCGTAAGGATGCAGCGTAGAAATTATAACAAGATCAACTTAAAGATCTTGTTTGAACATCGAGATCCTCCTACAAGTGTTGAACTTTTATGTTTCGATTGTTACAGCAGCATGTCGTACCTTTTCTGCAATTTATAAAAGTAACAAATTAAGTGAAAGAGCAAAAATGAACAAACTTGTCAAGAAAATGAGCAAAAAAATAATTCCCCAAATTGGCAGAAATCAACATAAATTGAGCAAAATTTCCAAATTCACCATGAAAGATCTCATTCATCGACTGACATCTAATTGTTCAAATTAGTAGTAATATAAATAAATGAAGCAAATTAAGAATTTAAACTTTGTATTACTTCTCTTTAAATCACAAATTCCTTAGACAAAAAAAAGCATATACCGGTAGTGTCATATCTCATCTACTGTATTTAACATGTCAAGTTTTCACATAATGTACATTAATAAATGTGTAATGGCTGCTTTATTTATGCCAAATAATATATAGTGATATGAAAACAGCTTCGAAAATGGTCAGAAAGTTTCTTTTTTTGAAAATACACATTTGCTGCTATAATCAAATCCACACTCCGGCTGGTTTACATCAATGTAAACATTTTTTTAAAAATTTACCACAATTCCCCAGTTTGACCCCCAGTACTGTAATATCCAGTGGATAAGATGTACCCAGTATTTAGTAATATTGTACCACACCATAAAAAGACTACATCTAAAACTTTAGGTTAAACTATATATAGTCAAATTGGATTTAAAGTGTGGAAAGTAGTCAAAATGTTCCCTGCAGTGTTTTATTATATGTGATATTTCAGGATTCAATTTACTGCTGCATTGACCCTTGTATTGTGTTAGGAAGCTGTCCTCGTCATCCAGTATCATCCAACATAGTTTTATTCCTAATAACTTGCTTATAACATGTTCACATCCATCTAAACACAAGTTTTAAAGGTCATACTGTAGACCCCATCTTACAGTATACCACTAATGTTTGAAATTTTGTTTAAAGTCACTCATATTTAATGATTTTCTCCACCAATGAAGGAACATTTAATCTGTCAGTAATTTACTAGACATTAAAAATATCAACATAACGGATGATGAAATGTCACACCAACTATGTATTGCTCTAATTCTAATAAGAAATAAATACCTATGACTATCTATGACCTACCTATGACTCATAAGCACTTTGAAAACACCTAGGCAAGTCTTTCATCAATGAAGGCTTTGTATTTTGATATTTTTAACAGTTGTTTATCCTTTGTTCAGGGATCACCTGCTCTGATTTATATGAATTTCTTTCACACTTCCTGTCAACACAAACACTGAATATTAAAAGTGATGTCAAGATCCCATGAAACATACTGAAAATGGCACCTGACTGTTGGACATCTCTTTGAAAACCATAGAAATTACACATTTTTGGCCTTAAGTACATAATCAACTGGAAAAAATGCACAACAAATAAAATGAATGAAAAAAATAGAGTTGGGGGAGGAGGATTTGTTTTATTAAAATCTGTAAAATGCTGTGTGTAATAGCTTACCTCACTGCTGAGCTGAGACTTGCACTGCTGAAATAAAATGCCCCAAACCAGAGACACATTTAAAGGGTAAACTTGAAATGACATGTATCACCCATCAGCCACACAGAGTAACACTACCTTCACATTTCAGTCAGATGACACAAAGAGTGACCTCGAGTGTTGAGGGTTTTGTTTATATATTTGTGCGTTAGGAGACAAAAATCACATTCACACGGTCTAAACAAGACGCCAGAAATCTGCACCAAGTAAAACACGTAAATGTTACAGTAAAATCGAAGAGAGAACAAGACATAAATGGACACGGCAAGACAAGGACGCTGACATTTCTGACAAAAGTTAAAAAGTGAGAAAAGTGAGACCAGACACTGAGCAGTTGTGCAGATGAGCCTGTGTGTTCATGCCTCTAAACTGCCACAAGGTGGCAGACAAGTGCAAGGAAGGACGTCATATTCTACAAAAAAATACAAGGCTGTTTTTGAGTAATAACTGTAGAATTTGTTTATATCCAATGAAAACTAAACATGTGAACCCTTACAGTACAAGAAAACCAAGATAACCTGTGCAACTCCTGAGATAGTTCCCTTCATTAAAGGTTAGATATTATAAGATGGACTTCTGAATTTAACTGACATTTTATACTGATAATTTGACAAAATACATAATTTAAATAAAAACCTAATAAGAAAATAACATAAATATATGTTTGATGAGATTTTGTTTATTAAAATAACTATGTGTCATTAACCCAAGGTAAAACTCATTTTATGTCTAATATTTGCTACAAATCTGTGAGAAATGGCCAGCTCCCGTATATTTAGCCACAAAGTTCTACATTTCTGCTGCAAGATAAGTCATTACACTATATTTTTATTTACAGTGTAACAGAACATTGCACTGAAAATCCATTAAATTAATGTGAATGACCTGATTAAAAATCACAATTTATGTGATAACATTAATGCAGCAAGAACAGATTTCCACTGCACACATTTCTGTTCATCCTCAGTAAAACCAGTGTTATTTAAAAGTTAATGGAAAACAAAATCAAAAACAAAACAAAATCAAATAAAACATGAAACATCAGTGTTATCACAGAAGGATGAGGATCACAGGGGAGATGAGGATCAACATTTTACCAAATTTACCCGTGATTTCAGAAAATCTCTGGCTACACTGATCTTTTTGGTTGAATTAAAGGCAATTTACTGCAGAGGTCCCACTTCCTTCTAAATGCGACATAAAAGACACAGAAGGATGAATTTAACATATTAAAGAATCCCTTTATCTTGTTAGGGTATGTTGTGCACCTGACAGAATAAAAAATAAAGCACATCATTGTCCAAAGCAACTAAAGTGCTGAGGTTAGAGTTTGACAGTTTCAGAAATCTGCTCATTTGTTTTGTGGGATAAGGGGAGGTTTCTGTGGTTGAACGTCGAATATGAAACTAAGGTGGTGCTGATGACAGCATCTGTGGCCACAGATTTCTGGATTTATGAGTAATATCACGATCAAGGTGTTCAGCTGTTCAAAACGATGCAGATTCCAGGGTTTATAATCTACACTGAATGCATCGTGTTTGTGTGTCACACTCTGACAGAGTCAGCAGGAACACAAGCAGTTGTGAAACAGTACATCCGTTTGGAAACGGACCCTGGCCTTTTCTCCTCAAATTTCACAGCATATTTGGAATCAGCATCATCAATAACCTAGGGGTATATGACATTACTCTACATACACTCTACACTGCATAGCTGGAAATGTATGCTGGTCAAAGTGCAATAATTTGTAATAATATAATATATATAAATATATATACAATATATAATAATAATAATCCCCACCAATGTTGAAGATCAACATCTAATCTATCACATATTAAAATTTGGTGCCTTTACTTTTGGTACTATAGATCAAAATAGGTTTTTGCAAATATTAATGCTGTTACCTAATTAATATGCAAGTTAGGTGGTGGTTGCCATAGTAACGCTTCCCCTTACCCTGACTACCCATTTCCCACATCTAGTTAGTTCGGGTCCAGGGATTTTGGAGCCAAATGTTCAGACATATGAACTTCATTCGGGCTGCAGATAATATATGATAGAACATGTTAATTGGTGAGATTTAAAGGTCCTGTCAGACTAGGTGTTATTCCTACTTCTGCACTTTATACTAAGTCATTTTTTATAATGAACAGGGTGTCATCGATGTTGCCACTCAACTCTCAATAAAAAGTAAATGACCAATTTCCAAAAATGTCAAACTACTGCTTTAAAGTGTTTTGCAACAGACTGGCACAGCGCATTTATAACACAGCACAGATCAACAAAAATATGCAAAACTCAATCAGAGAAGCTTCTGTGGACAGTTGCTTTGGGTGCTGATCTCATGTCTGCGCATGTCTTCGGTGTGTTGAGTTCGTTCCCTCACGACCTGATGGTAGCTGGTGCTGCAGTGTGTTAAGTATCCATATGTCAATGATGACTGACTATGATATAAAGAAGGACAAATAAATGCGTGTGCTGAGGAGTGTGTGTAAGTGTTGCATTGTCATCTTAAAACACTTTAAAATCCAGATGAGTTAAAGGGAACCGTTCACACATGGAGGTCAGTCTTGCTCCACTAACGCCCAGTCTATGACACGGGACAGTCTGATGACACAGTGGTAAAGTACTAAGACATGACAGTCATGTCTGTCAGAGTTGAGACAGGTAGGTAGGCTGTGTGTGAGGGCAGGGGACGAGGGGACAGTTGATTCACTGTGCATCTTCTTTGCTTCTTCTGTTTAAAACAGCTGGATCATGGACTCTCTAGACTTTCCAACTCCGATCCATTTCACTAAGAACACACAAACACAAGTAGACATGTCAGTGACTCAGAGGACATTTACTAACATACTTGAGTTGGTTATAATACACTTGACTGTTTCCATTTTTCACAACTGAAAAACATCTAGGAGGCATATAAAAATACAAAATGTAAGCTGTAGCTTCACATCAGGTTCCTACATCGCATGCCTGGACTTATTTCACATTACTGATCAGCTCACTATGTGCCTACTTACCAATGAAATCAATAATGTGAACAAACAATGCACCGGTAACTAAAATGACTGTATTACTTCTACTGAAAAGAACATAGTTCATTCCAACATTAAAACGTCCTTTCAACACTACACTCTGTTTTGAGCTGCTGTCTTTGTTATAAAACAAGAAATAAAGGGAGTGAAGTCTCTGTGGGTGGCTCGTTATCTGATTTTCTAACAGTGAAGAGGGTTCACACTCTTTCTTAAAAATATTTTCCAAGACTTTTTGAGCTGTTCAGTTCTTACAGCATACACTAATAGATCCACCCGACATACGTACCATGTTCACAGTCACAGACCAACACTAGCAACACTCTGCAACTGAAAGTCACTAGTTTTGTCTCTTGGATGCGTCTTTGGAAAAAAAGAAGTACAAGATCTGAAAAGTTATTAAAAATGATCAAAACAACCAAGCAACTTAACAAAAATAAACAAAATAACATCAAAATTTAACAAAAAAAAAAAAAATCAACAAAATAAACAACAATGATTTTCCAGGATAACTTAAGCTTTTCCAGAACACTTGACTTTCTTTCTTATTTCCCATGTTTTCCTCTCCTGGAAAAATGGTCAATCATTTTCCAGGTTTTCCAGGACACCTGGAGGCAATAAGTGGTGCATTTATGTGCATAGAACATAGAGGGCTTATGGATTTTCTAAATTTCGACTCAAATCAGTATCTCACCAACAACGAAAGAGCGGAGAAGAAATGTTGAAATAAAATATTGAAATAAAATGTGAAAAACGGATGAATTCATGCAGACCTTGAACTTTTTCCTCTCTCCTTTATTTGTGTAATGGACCTCAGATTTACCCAGCTCTGTAAATGAAACTGGATATAAAGTAGCTCCACCTTCAGCAGAAAGAACAATAACATGCTGCTCAAAAACTGAACCATTGCCATTAATAATAATTTAATGATGCCCGAAGTACCAAACCGGTTCTTTCACTTTAACCACAGTTTTCTACGAATACGCAGTTACAATAATGCCCCAACCGCCTAACCTTATGAAAGGAAAAGTACTTCCTGTTCACTTTTCTCTCTACTCATTGGGTGTATGCCTCTCACAGGTATTTAGATGTTGATCTCTGTGGTTTATACTTGATTTTGCTTGTTTGTTTATACAGTACCAGGCACTCCCAAATGCTCCTCAATGAAGCTGACATATTTCTGTGCGTTCTCCGGCAGCTCCTCAAAGCTTCTAACAGCTGAGGTGTCGCTGTTCCACCCAGGAAGGGTCTCGTACTGGACCTCCACACGCTGCAGCACCTCTTGATTAGCTAGAACACAGTGAAAAGATGGTATTTAGTACATGGCAGACGACATGAGACAACAATCAAAGTGCCACGACAGCCCCATGGAAGAGAAAGAGGAGGAAAGACTTATCCAATGAATGAATCCCACATATAGTCATCTGTATGAGACTATCATACAGGTGACTTTGTCACCTCAAAGAATAAATCAATATTCCCAGGTTTATAAGTGTGAAAAAAAACATCTCCATTTAGGTTAACAAATCCTGACTTTGCTTTACATGTTTTACTTTTTAAAAAGGTATCAACGTTCCTGTAAATTTAAGTTAAAATGTTCCACTTTTACTAAAAAGTATTACTGGGGTCTACGACTATATTGTTCAATAAAAATACAGTATTTAGACCACCACCCAGTGCATGGTTTATGGCATAGCCCTAAATGAACACCATTAATTAAAAAAAATATATATCATTTTTTAAGGTTCTAATGGTTACCAATACAGTATATACAAGCTCTTTAATCAAAATTATATTTTTAATGCCTGCGATGAACTGGCGACTCATCCAGGGTGTACCCTGCCTTCGCTCAAGTCA
>JAQQAE010013806.1:0-12613 GCA_029823295.1 Pseudamia nigra | reverse complement strand
TAAAATGGACTGGAAGCCAATGAAGTGAAAAAAGGATCGGAGTAATGTGCTCTCGCCCGGGTGTGTTGGTCAAAAGACGGGCCGCTGCATTTTGCACAAGTTGGAGGCGGCGGAGAGAAGACTGAGAGATGCCAATATAAAGTGCAAGATCTGCAAGATGAACAAAAATGAGTAAAAATGAATAAAATAATCAAAGAAATGAACAACAAAATGAACAAAGTTCAACAAAATGAACACAAAATAAACAAAATGAACACAACAAGAGTCAAATAATAACCAAACTGGTGCTAATATGTCGCCAGCTACAACATATGACATATGTCGTGATACGTAAAGAGGTTGAATATTTTTTGCAGCTCTAGACACTAATTTTATTTTAATTCTGTCCAAAAATGGCTCTTTAGATTGTAAAGGTTGTCGACACCTGCTTAAAACCAACAAAAAGAAGAAAATAATAGCTACACAATGAATAAAAATTAAGAAGAAAATGAATGCAAATAATCACAATATAATACATACAATGATCGATAACAAACAAAAAAATACAAAATTACTAAATATAATCAAAACTCATATAACGTAAAGCCAAACCTCAGTAAAATAATCAGGAAAATGAACAAAAACGAATCACAAAATAAATAAATCAAAAATTAAAATAGCTAAAAAAAGAGCAAAATATTCAAAAAATGAAAAGAATAGTCACAATAATGAATGTAAACAAGAAAATCAACAAAAATAGACAAAAATGTAACCAAATAATCTGCTAAATTAAAAAAAATGAAGAAAACTGAACAAAATTGAGCAAAATAATCAAAGAAATTAACTGCTTTTTTATTAACAAACTGAACAAATTAACTTAAAAATGATTTTTAAAAATGAATAAATAATAAACAACATGGGCAATGCACTAATAACAAGTTGGCATCATGATGTTGCCGGCTATAAAATTGTGTTGTGTTTCATGTGGTTTATAAAGGGTTCGAGTATGTTTTGCAAGTCACATCAGTTTTTTGTTTTTTTTGCTTTTTCACCAGTGAGTGACTTTCCAGGGGAAATGAATAGGCCCCATTTTTATTTAGGCCACTCCCATCGACTGTAATGTACCTCGTGGCACAAAACAAATCCAAAATGAAAAGATCATGTGGATATGAATGTGTGTGTTTGCAGGGCGTTTCCATGGTGAGCGGCTGGAGCAGCCGCAACAGTCAGAGCTCATGGACGACTACCTGGACCCCAGACAAATATGGACCACTAGAGATGTGGCTATGAAGATTCATGGTGGCTTCAGGTCAGATAGCATTTGATGGGTCTGGTGAATACACTTGGAGACACATTCATTGTTCTTGAGATGTTTTGGATTGACTGAACTTCTGTGGGGTGAGAATTTAATCACCACCCTCAAAAATAGGGTTGAAGTCTTCTGTTTCTGTCAGGTTTATCATCAAACTCGACCATCCGAAAAAACATCAACTGTGATTTATGATGATTAACCATAAACCTAAAACCTACAACCCAGTGAAGAGACTCGGACGCAGAGTATAATCAAACAGTTTCTTTGCAAAGGGAAGAAGACTGGAGCTCGGAATCCCTGGGTCTCCCTTCGCTCAGATATTTTATTAAAACACAAAAAGGGCATAATCACACATCACATATATCATTGGTTACAGTATGCATGAATTATTCAACATTGGAGCTATACATATTCTAGCTAGACACATTAGGCAGATACACAAAATGCACACAATGCTTCCGCTAATCACATGGGTCCAAATCTGCAAGGACAGACTACGAGGGTTGAGACAAAACAATGTATGTGTGAAAAGATCAATTCTCAGTGGAAAAGTACAGCGCTCAGAGCAAAGACACAAGAGAGAAAAAGAAGCATTCAGCATATAAAGGCACGTGAAACTTAATACATGTTCATTGAGGAAAATGATAACAAATGTATTCTTAACTCTAACAGTTTCTTTACTGAAGCTGTGCACAGGAAAAACTCACACACAAGACTCTCTAACAAGGAAAGGCTTCAGTATTTAAGCATAGTGTAGATGATGTCACCTTAGCCATGGTCAAGATAGCGTCTGTTACAACAAGAAAAAGACAATGAGGGAAGGTGAAGGAAGGACATTTTGACATATTTGCTGAACTCTAAGCTCTTGACATAACACCTACATAACACTTAATAGCTGGTTTCAACCAGTTCTTTATCTGGTGACAATGTTGAGCATGTAGATTCATAATTAGGACAAGGTTATATGAGTACATACATCAGTGATTCTTCATTATACAAGACACACAGCAAAATTTATTTTCTCTTTACTTAGTCCTTGCCATGGTTTGTACAGTAGTTGTAGTACCACTAATAGGGCTATTGATTCTGGACCGTAGACTGTATATATTAGTGTAAAAAATAACCATGACATCACTCATTAGTTTCTGAAGGGCTGTTTTGAGGCCAATTGCGTTGTCACTTCCTGGATGACATCTTAGAGCCAAAAACAGGATGCAACCATATTTGGACAAATGGTGATGGAGCTATTGGAGTGTAGTATGCCAGGGGTCTCATGGGAAAGCTCATACTAACTGCTAGCTTACTGACACAGTAAAACTTCACCAAGTCTTGCTAATCAAGGTCATATTACAGTGTCGTTAGTGTAAATACTTAACCACAACTGCAGTCAAGCGTTTCTCAGGTAAAAGTATGTCCATATTGAATAAATAGAAGGTGTGATGGTCCGACTCAGTCCAACTTCACTGGAAAGTTGAGTTACCAGAGCAGCATGTCAATCAAAGCTCAGGACAGCAGTGATTTGTCAGATTATTTGCTGCAATATCTTGATAACGAGAAAAAGTTAAAGATTGACCACCAGATCACTTATTACAGGGTCCACATGATCATGACAAAAATTATTTGTTTAGTATTTTCAGAGAGAAGTCCAATGTAACTCAGTGGGAGTTCTTGGAGCCCACTGAACGGTGCCCCAGCGACCCGCTGCAGTATTACAACTTTAACATACTTCCACATCAGCCTCACTGCACAGCCTGGGTCATTGCCCAGAGCTCTGTGCACACCCTTCCTACCATGATAGACAATGCATCTGTCTGCAAAAACACACCATAATGTCTGCTGTCTGTTCCTTCAGCCTTTACGAGCTGATGTAAGTACATTTTGTCTTGTGTTCAGGGTGATTGGCCTGTTCTGTCATGGTTTTCTGGCTGGCTGTGCTGTGTGGAACATCATCGTGGTGTATGTGCTGGCTGGTGAACAGATGACCACCCTGCCCAACCTGCTGCAGCAGTACCACCCACTGGCCTACCCCGCTCAGTCTCTGCTCTACCTCCTGCTAGCCATCAGTACAGTCTCTGCTTTCGACAGGTTTGTGACACTATGTGTTGTTTTGTATAAGCGAAATCAAGCAAAACAGTAAAGGGATACAACTAATTCCTAAAAAGTTCAGCCAGGTGGAAAATATTGCAGCACTATTAAAATGTAGTTTGACTTGTATTGAAGCTAGTATGAGCACAGCATATTTCACGGTTTCATCAAATCAACTTACTTTTATTTGAAAATATACAGCCATTGCTCAAGCGTGGGCCTGCAACGTATTCCAAAAAAGTTCAGCCAATGACAATTTTAGAGCTGAAAATGAGTTAAAATCATTCTAAATCAATGTGATAAAAACAGCAGATGTGAGAAAGTGATTTAAAGCATGATTTACTACAAAAGGAGCCTCCATGAAGAGATTTAGTTCTTCAGTCGCAAAGATGGACCAAGAAACTCCAGTTTGCTTGTATTTTTTTTTTTTTTATTAATTAAAGGTCTCATGCTGTGAAATTCTGTCATTAGGGTCAACTTGGCCAAGACCTCAATGGCTCTGAGAGGATTCCTCACCCTTGACCCTGCTGCTGTTGTATCTTTCCGTAAGTGACATGACAACAACATCAGCTTTGTGATCATAAAAGCCAACATAATTTGATTTATACAGACTGCTCTGTCTTTGTGCAGTGTATTTCATAGCACTGATCCTGTCCCTCAGTCAGCAAATGACCAGCGATCGCATCAACCTGTACCCTGCCGCCAATGTAACCTTATGGTGAGAACCTATAGGATTCTCCTGTTTTTTGTTCTTTTAACAGGTTATTCTCTTTTTTCAGACGGCTTAGGTGCTGTCTGGGTTGTAGTATTTTCCCTTTTACAAAAGACTTGCTGTAGGTGCATGGTTATAGAATCTGGATGTATTTCCATGAGAAAATATGTTCTGTTAATCCTACAATATAGTATTTAGCATATTGTCAGTATCTTATATGTACAAAAATGCATCTAAAGCACTAAAAAAGTCCAAATTAAACTTGTTGTAGTGCATGACTAAGTAACTGTACAGATTTTGGGAAAGTTCTTTCCCTTACTTTTGGATGATTTCATATGAATTTGGATTAGGAACTTCCCAAATTAGACTCTACTTAGGAGCAGCACCTACTGTAAGTAGAGTCAAGGGCATAACACACCTAGTTTTTTAAAATCCCATTTTGTTCATCATTTGGTTCATTTGTTTGATTTAATTCTTAATGTACTTATTTTGTTTATTTTGATTAAGGTAAGTTAAATATTATATTTTACATTGAAATAGTAAAAGACATAAAAATGCTATGCTACGTGGATGTCTGAGGCCTTCAAAGTTTGGGAGATACTAATTTAGACCTATAAGTATTACTGTGGCTCCAGATAGACTTTTGTGGTATTTAATTATAGTTATCCTCTCAACACTTTACTAACATATAGTAGATCCAAACATCTGCCCAAAATGCATGGTTTTTAGTCATTAAACAATATTTTAAAAGAACTGACTGGCTATTCTTTCAACAGTCCAAGCAATCTCTGTTTGCTGTCATTTCATTCAGGCCTCCGGGTTCAGAAGAGCAGATCCTGAGGCCGTGGATCGTAGTTAACCTGGTGGTGGCGCTGTTGGTGGGCATGGCTTGGGCTGTCGTCTCCACACGGCCTGACATGGATTATACAGAAGGTAAAATATAGCAGAAGTAGGTGCCAAGGGTAGTGTATTTACACCAAAAAAACAAAAACCTCATTACTGCTCCAAATCCGAATAATTTTGGGAACAAGGCAATCTAAGTTTTAATTGAATACAGGCATTAAAGGGCACATATTTCAGCACTTAAAGTTACATCTGTCCCAATAAGTGGGACAGTATGTCTGTTAAAGACTTGCAAAGGTGTTATATTAACATAAAATATATAAATAAAATTTTCTGCCACTGCATGTACAGGATAATTGACTTTACATGGTCACTTTTACGAAAAAAAAAAAATCAGTTATATTATTTAAAATTTTAGTTTGACTATGGTAGGTGGTAATCTGTGATATTTTACAATTTAAAATATGAAATTTTTAATTTCTGCTTGGAACTACTGGTCCCATTCATGTGAGTGATACTAGTACATTTTAGCTTAACTATGGTTGGTTTTGACTTGTGATGTTGCAAATGACAAGAAAATTAAAAAAACAACAATTTTCACAGCTTCTATTATACATCAGAGCTTATAAAACCTCGGAACTACAAAAAAAAAAGAAGCATTTTCACACAGGGACCTTTAAAGTGACATTTTCATTCCACAACACAGCTCCCTGATATCTGATAGAAACCATATCATGTGGGCAGATTTGAAAAGAGATGTCTAAGTTCCTGTATGTCCAACAGTCAGGTGTCCTCGTTTTTGTCTTTGCAGAGTTTCTGATGACAATGGAAGTGGATGGATATCCAAGGGATGAGAGCCAAGACATACCTGCATGAAAACTTAAAAACATCCCCTTTTCTGTCAGTTTCTGTTATTTAATAGCAATTTTTTGTCATTTAATGTGTTTTTGTATTTATCACTGTGTTTCCTAAGGGTGATTGTGTAAATTAATAAATACGGTATATGTGCAGTGACGGAGTGTCAGTTGTTTGGTGCTTTTACAGCTTTTGTCCACACAGTGGGGCTGCAACACAATGAAGCATGAAGTTATATGACATTAGATTTCATTCTTGTCCATGTTCACATCACTTGTTGTAACTCAAACTCATGCAAAAATATTTTTGAAAGAAAGCTGTACTTTATTCAGTTGCAGTATATCACAAACTGTTTTGTAGGAAATCACATTTGATGGACATTTGCAATTATAGAAACTTAACTGAACAAGATTATTATTAATATTTTTGATTATTTCGCTCACTTTTGATCACTTTTCTGATTACTCCTTCATCATGTGTTCATTATTTTGTATATTTATGTGCATTTTGTATTTTTTAAACAAAATTATGATTATTGTTTTTAGTTTGCTGACAAAGTCATTTTAAAGTTATTTTGTTTGTTATTTGTTTTATATTACTTATTAATTTCTGGTTCATTATTCTGTACATTTCTGTGTATTTCGTAAAATATTTTGTTGATTTTTTAAAATCCTGATTATTCTCTTTATTTTATTGACTATTTAATTCATAAAGAATTTTGACAATTTTTCTGATTAGTATTCATCATTTTTTTCTTCATTATTTTTTACAATTCTGTGTAATTTTGTGAAATACGGTGTTGCTATGTTATTTTTGAATTCTTGATTACTGTCTTCATTGTGGTGACAACTTCATTCATTTTAAAAATAGTTTGTTCATTTTCCTAATTATTAATTTTGCTCATTAATTTGTACATTCCTATTTTTGTTTTGACGACTCAATCGTACATCTTTGCTCATTTTCAAGACTATTCAGTTAATTTTGTATCGTTTTAGTGTTGTTCTTTCACATCTTATATTCTACATTTAATGAGTAAAATGCATATCCAAATACAGCGCAGACATTTGGATGCATTAAGCGTAAAACGTGGAATTTTTTCGGACGTTCGTAATGAATCTTTCAGGTTTAGTTGTTTTAAGTCGTAGAACCGCTGATATAAAATAAACACTGGTTGAGGTCCGTGAAAGTCACAGGTGATAAGTGCGAGAGAAAATCCTCACTCTGTCATTACTTTCTCGGTTCGCACCACACTGACGTTCTCAGATTTCCCACAGTCTTTGAAGGGGGCGTCATACATCCAGTCAGCGCGCGCTGCGGCCGTTAGTGCCGGAGTAAAACCATGTAAAGATGGCGGAGTTACAAATGCTGCTGGAGGAAGAAATTCCTGCGGGGCGGAGAGCTTTACTGGACAGTTTCACCAACCTGGAAAGAGTAGCGGAGTACTGCGAAACCAACTATGTCCAGGTACGTTCAGGCATGTAAATATAAGGCGTGAAAGTCAAGTGGTATGTTGAGTTAAGGAAAGCTGGGAGTGGGCGTTTTGGAGAGGGGAGTGTGGGCATGAGTGTACCAAGCTCCGTTATGTTACCGAGAGAAAAGTCAGGCAAAATTCAAAATAAATGCTTCATAATCTCACGACATGGGTTTATAGCTAATAATAATTACCCCCTCCCCCAAAAAAAAGAGGTCAGTTTTTTTAAGAGTTCAACTTTTACAGCAAATTAGTAGTGGGAATGTCAAGTTTGTCCATTCTTGAAGTCGGCATTTTACAGGGGAAAAATAAGTGTTTTTGAAGAAGGTGGTTCTCATCTGGAGTCGTGAAGAGTGTGTTTAAAAAAAAATCTGTAAAGATTTTGATCATTGTTATGTCATAAAGATGGTATGGTATGGTATGTGATGTGAGACTTATGAGAAGCACACATTTGACTGAAAGATGTATGCTGTTGATTGTATTTTTTTTTGTCGACCATTTTACTTATTAATTTTTCTTAATTCTTTCGGTATTTTTGTTCACTTTCTTGGTCATCTTTGTCATTACGTATTTGCATTTTCCAGCATTTTTGATCTATTTTTTGTTCATTTTCTGTACTTTTTTATATTTTCTTTTTTTTTGGAGAATTTTGTTTTTTTCAGTTTTATGAATCCGTTGACTGCGTTGTTAATTTTCTTATTTTTTTTGTTCAGTTTTCTTCATTTTTCTTTCCTGCCTTGGGTATTTTTCTTGAGTATTTTGTTCAGTGTTATTAATTTTCATTTATTTTCTTGAGTATTTTGCCCAATAGTCGCAATTTCTGGAGTATTCGGACAATTTTTTGTTCATTTTTATTCATTTCCTGATTTTATTTTTTCCTTACTTACCTGAGTATTTAGTTCAATTGTCTTAATTTTCTTGAGTGATATTATTGAGTATTTTGTATTATTTGGATATTTTTTAGTTTTTTTTTTCTATTTTCTTAATTTCCATTTATTCTCTTTGAGTTTTGTGTTCAGTATTTGCATTTTCTTGAGTATTTTGTTACATTTAGTTCATTTTTCATCATTTTCTTAATTATTTTCTTCATCTGTACTGTATTCTGTTCAATTTTCTTCATTTTTATTTATTTTCTGGCGGGATTTGTACATGATTTGGATTTTTGTCAGTATTGTGTATGATTGTATTCATTTTCATTTACTTCATTTGAGTATTTTGTTAATTATTTGAAATTTCTTGAGTGTCTTGTTACATTTTTGCTTATTTTTATTCATTTTCTTCATGAGTTTCTTCATTCACCTGAGTATTTTGTTCAAATTTCTGCATTATTCATTATTTTTGCCATTGTTTTGTTCATTGTTTGGATTTTTGCCAGTATTTTTGTGCAATTTTATTCATTTTCATTTATTTCCTTTGAATATTTTGTTCATTTTAAAAAAAAATTCTTTAGCATTTTGTTACATTTTTTTATTTTTCAGTTTTTCCTTCATTATTTTGCTCCTTTTCCTCCATTTTCTTGATTATGCTGTTAATTCTTAGCATAGAAAACATTAGAAGTTTGCTAAAAAAAAAAAGTCCAGTGTGAAGTCTTTGACTGTCTTAGTCACAAACCAAAGATTTTCAGCTAAATCTTAAAGAAGAGGAAAGAAACTAGATAATATTCACATTTAAGACACATTAAAAGTGTAATTACAGAATTGGGATTGATAAACATACTTTTTTAAAACAAAAACTACCCAAACTGATTAATCATTTGTCAAGATGGCTGTTGATTCAATTAATTATCAATTTCGAGTTGATTAATAGATTTGTTGTTGCTGTTCTGGTTTTAGCTTCTCTAAAGCAATGTGTGATGCAACTTTTTGGGTCTCATGATGTGCAGAGTATTTTGACTTGTCTTCACGATGCCTCTTTGTGCGCAGAGAAACTACAACAAACTCTAAATCTTGACTGTTTGAAGACAAAACTATTAGTTTAATTACATCAGTTGATTCTAAATTGAGTCATTTGTTTTTATGAGAAATGAAGTGTATTTCAGTATTGACAAAATTTCCTTCCTCATGCAGTGATCAAGACATTTTGTTTATTCACAGAAGCAGTAGTTTATTGCTGATTTTTGTGATATGCCATGTATGTTAAGGCAGCATTAAACATCTATTTAGAGATGCTGTGACTTCTTCAAAAGCCAAGTTCAAACAGGAACATGGTGGCTACCGGTGATTTGATCTCATGTTGACAACTCTATCCATTCACACCTGGCATTAGAATATGTCTCCACATGTGCGTTTCGTGATCATATAAGGTTGTGTCTCATTTCTCTGTTCCATATGTAAATACAGTAGGTAAGCTCATCTAATAGCTTGAAATGTAGTTAAACAAGCTTTCATTTCCTGCAGGCATTTTGAATGCACTACGAGCCATCAGAGTTTAACACACTGCTTTAATGTTTCTGTGAAAATGCTCCCAAAATGATTGAATGAAGGTGTTAACTATCTTTGAAGGTGTTTACTGTCTTTGCATTTTATTAGTGACCGGTAAGGGGAAAAAAGTTTATGGTTGGCGTTTAATTGTTTCTCACAGCTTTTAATATGCAATAATTTCTGTTACTCATTGCACAACATTACGCAAAACATCCATCCATCCATTTTCTACCCCTTAATCCTCGCCCTGCCTTCGCTCAGGTCAGCAAAACATTCAATTCACCTTAAATGTCAATATATGTAACTTTAACTCTCATGTTTATTTTATTATATCTCTTGCATGGCACTTACAGTTGAGGTCAAAATTATTAGTTTCCCTATGAATTTTTTTAAGAGAATGCCAAGTTATTTTTATTTGCAAACAGAAACAGAGTTATTTTAGGAAAACAAAAATCCCCATCGTCAGTATTATTATCTACATAAAGAACTGCCCTTTTCATTCAATCATAGCCAACACTGCCACTCTTTGACTGAGTAATGGTCGAAGTGTGTGACCTGAATTTAAAACTGAGAATTTCTCTAGTATTCGCTTGAGAAAGGATTTGGGGCATCACTTGTAAAAGCATCATGTCAAAAACAAATGAAATGAGTTTAGATGGGAGAAGGATTATTAGACACAAAGCAGGAGAAGGATGTAAAAAGTTATTAACGTGCTTCTAAGTATCCAGAACAGGAGTGAGAAGCATGGGAAGCATTTGGAAAAGAACCACATTTTCATTGGGGAGCTAATAATTTTGACCTCGACTGTAATTTATTGTTATTTAACTGACTTCCATGTTTTATTGACATAGTACATTAAATTTGGTTAGACGCTGTGTTGAAGTATTGTAAAGATAGTGGAAAAAGACTGATAAAGATTGTCTAATGTACATATTTAGACAATAGTACTTAGAGCAGCGCTGCTTTCCATCCTCTATGCTTCGTTGGATCTTGAATGCAGCGTGAGTAGGCAGGCGAGGCTGTTGTGGACAACTGTTCTTCCTTAGCTGACCGTCATCACACACCTGTTCAGCTCCACAGACAGGCTGCACGAAGGCTTTCAGATTTGCACTCTGCCACACTGAGACACGTTCAACTGAGTAATACAACTGTAATAACAAGGAGTTATTAAGCTAGTGAGGATCAGTCCATCAGTTAATAGCAGCTGTTGTGTTCAAGTTGTGGCGCCCAAATGATCAAGACACAAAAGATTCCCTACTAGTCAAAAGTTTGGACACATCTTCAGTTTCATTCAAACCCTTAACAACACTTAAACAATCTTCTTAAGCTTTTTGATATTTTTTGTAAGAAAAATAACAGTTTTTAATTTAGGCGAATTGATTATGTTGTTGACTATTTGGTTCACTTATCTGTTTTACTGATTTTGTCATCGCTGCTTTCACCTGTAAAACAATAACACAGCATCTTTAGTAGAATACACAAGAATTTCAACAAACACATTCTTCCCTTGTTCATTTCTTTATTTTTTTCTGCTTTTGTTCCTCTTCTTGGTTTATTCTGTCTGTGTTGTTCATTTATTCCTCTCCTTCCTTCAAAACACTTTCTTTAACTCACCTTAGTGAGCATTAATGTCCTCCCAGCAATTACACTGCATCTTCCAAAAAAACACTTTTCTAGTTCATTACCCATTGGTTTGAAATCCATGTCCAACTGGAGCTGTGGTGCTATCAGGGCTCCATTTCTGCTCCTGACTCCCAGGCCATGTGAACTGTTACATAACCCAATGGCACTGCTGATGCTCTGTTTTAAGGGCTAAATGTTAGGATTCAGGGCTGACCCTTGTTAAGCCCTGCAGTACTTACAGTAGGAGGAGTTGGTGGAGAGCCATACTTACTATTTACATGATGTGATAGTACATTGAATTTCAAGTTCCAGATGTGAACCAGCTTTTGACATTTTGATATTTCAGTATTGTACTTCTGAAGGTCTACAAATTCAGCGAATAACTGATAGATGATTAATAAGGAAATATATTTTATAAAGATACACAATACTTGACTCTGCTCAGTGTCATTCAATCCAAGCTATCACCACACAGGGCTGTTCTATTTCTGCAATTAGATTAAAGAATCAACATGAATACCAAAAGTGATCAAAAACATGAACAAAAATGAGCAAAAATAACAAAATGATTAAAAAAAATCAAGATATGAAAATTCCCGTTAGAAAAAAATCAACAAAATGAGCAATAGTGAACAGAATTATCATGAAAATGAACAGAGAAATTACATCAAATACAACTTAACAAATGAATCCTCCTACCACAACCCTTTCTGGACATTTAAATCGCTACATTTATAACCACACAAGATGACAATACAATTGGAATTGCAATTCAACAAATGAGCAGCTCTAAAAGATATTCAGTAAATGAATCACTGAAACACTTGTACATGATCTGCTTAAACATTTTCTGTAGCTGTAAGTACATACACTCAATAAAGAGTTTTATTTTTATTTTATATTGTTTTATTAGACTGTCAAAATCTCACAGGGTAACTTTCATTCAGTCAGCATTTATTTGTTAAAAACATATTATTGAAGACTGAGTGCATTTTCCACATGCAATCAGAACCCAAAATGCAATATGTTACAAGTGAATCAATTTCCCACATAAAATGCATTGAAAAAGAATGCAGTAGTTTATAGCATTTGGGTGAATTCTTAAATGTTAGCATGTAAAAGAGCTGTCAGCTGTACAAGATGCACTAAGTCAAAAACGATGTAAAAGACACAACAGGGTGAAAACAAAGTAAAAGACGGCAAGACTAAAAGACAGAAATGGCAAAAAAGATGTATGACGACAAACGGAATGTGAAGTATACAACAGGAGAAAAATGACATTAAAGATGTAGCAGGATGGAAATTATGAACTA
>JAQQAE010013805.1:0-12613 GCA_029823295.1 Pseudamia nigra | reverse complement strand
CACCTACCACAACCAATGTGAAAACAACTGTCTCATATATTAAATACAGTATATGTACCTAAGTGCATAAATTATGTCAGTGTCTGAGCCTGTGACAAGGGTGATGAATAACTTGGCTGATCCATATTGATTCTTTCATCAGATGGAGGTCCTTCTATCTTTATTGTGATCTCTGGATTTGTCTGGAAGGTTTCACTTGTTCTCATTTTCCTGTGATCTTTTAGCCTGTCCCCTCTCACATCATTTTTTTTTCTTCCACTCCATGTCTGCACTTATTTTTCTCTGCAGATGTTTTGACCGACAAGGTTATTGCTCTAGAGGCTGATGCTTGGACACAAGATGACATTGCACTGCACAATGAGCTCATACTCAAATTAGGGAGGATATCCGGAATCCATCCCTACACGTCTCATTTAATCATACAGGGTGGAGAGCAAACGTGTTTATGGACCTAATAGTGTAGTATTCGCATTGCGTATGTCAGTGTGTATGTGTGTGTTAAGCATGTTTGTGTTTTAACAACGCCTTTCAAATCTCCTGTGTAGACATGACACATAAGGGCAGGTTGTGTTTCCTCTTAAAGTACAGGACTAATGCTCACTGGAGAAAAGAGGGAAAGAACAAAGAAGAGGAGGGAGGAGAGAGGGAGAAAGCTCAAAGCCTCTTATAGTCATAAAATCACACTTAAAGCTTCCCTAATTACCTCTGCTTTTCATCTACCACTCTCACCTCACCATGAATGTGTGAAAAGGAGGAGCTGGGCCTAGAATGTTACCAGGGAAGGACTGATGGTCAAAGCAAAGTTTCAGTGAAAGTGTTCACAGGTGTGTTTGAATGTGGTTCTCTGAGGTGTGGTGTATACATAGGTGGGGATTTTGAAGTGAAGATGTTTCAACTGATTTTTGCCCTGTGTACTCAAAGTGCACACATTTACAGCATGCTCATTTCTTAGTCTGTCTCTCTCTCTCTGTGGTCCCTGTTTTGTAAGCAGTTGAAATTTAATAAGCTCATGAACCTAGGCGGGCACACTGCCAGTAACTTCACTGATGGCATGTGCGCTGCAGGGAACCCTTATATCTTAAAGGCAACCCAGCTGCCAAGAGTGCACAGAATGAAACCATAACATGGATTTCTTCTTATCTTCTACCTCACCCCAAAGATCTACTTTCTGTTTTTCACAGCTCTGCTTCTAAACAGTCCCAGTGTTCGTTGCGACCTCCCGTGTTCCTCTGTATTACATTGGATGCCTAAACCTAATATGAGGTTTGTGTATATTAGCTTGCTGCCAGTTTCCACAGTCACAATTAACATTAAAGGAATGAAATCAGACTGAGAAATCTACCTCCAGGCAGTTGCCAACATCATCTTTTAGTTTTCCATCACCATCTTACAACTGCTATTTCTGACACTGTCTCTCACAAAAACATGTCCGTTTCAGCTTGATCCATTCTCATTACACTTACAGAGTATGAACTCTGTAAGTGTAATGTTCAGCAATGTTTTTGGTAATCAGACAAAAGGCTCCCTGAGATTGTTCTCTTTTCAGGACAATTTGACTTTTCTGGAACACAATCCGTCTGTCTGATGGGATTTGTTCTCTAATGCTGGTGATTTGTTCAGCCTGGCTATTTCCTGTGTCCTGTTTGACTCTACTGCACCCGTCTTTCCCAAACTAATCCCAGAAGCCAAAAAATATATTAGAGTGTGTGCTTGTGCATGTGTGCTTAGAATTGTTTATATATGTATCTAAGACCAGGTTCACATATTTTAATGTAAAGTAGCTACGGTATCTATTTCTTATTCATAAACATCTGATTAATCAACAAAACTCAGGAGTTTGTTTCCAATGGAGACAATGCTGGATTTTGACCAAAATAAAACCATGCTTTGAGAAATGAAGTAAAATAATGATGCGAAAAGTCAGGAAAAGAGAGTTTGGACAGACTCACAGACTGGCCAGATCCGTTTGTCAGTGACAATGATACGTCTCTCCGACAACTGTGGGAATTTACAACGCATACTTTCTCAGTGATCTTAATTCATAATTGTTTGAGTATTTGGATGTGCCGGATCTGTGTTGTGACTCATGCTGGTTCTGAAGCCTAAAGTCAGTTGGAGCTGGCCGTCGTCCTTCCATCCCTCCTGACCAACTCACTTCATCATCTCCCCATTCAAATTCACTCACTTTTCCATTTGCTTTATGTTGGACTCTTAAACTTTTATTCTCGTCTTTGTGGCTCCTAGTGCACCATTAAGAAATCCCTATGGTATGCTTCATTCACTGATCTTCCAGTCATTTAATCACACTATTCTAAAGAACAGAGTACAATACATGAGAGGAAAAAATATAGAAACAAGCCAGGACTGGGCAGAGTGTATGAACCATAATGGATTGTGAAATCTATTATTGCACTCTCTGCCAACTTAAACAAAGGCTTTACATGACTCTGTTTTTGAATCAACCAAACCACAATTTATCATAAGCAAACTGTTAATACTAATCTTTATTAATTATAATTTTCCTACAAGTATTTTTTCAGTGCACAAAATGCTTTGTGTTATTTTAATGGCCTAATAACGATGAGTTTGGCTCATAATCCAAACATATGTCACCTGTGTGCTTCATTATGAATAAAGTTAAAATACCTGCCAAAAAAGTGTAAAAAATTCTTATTTAGACTCTCTTTCATCTTGCATTCCTTTCACACCTCACCATCTATTCTACAGTCTGTTTCATGTTAATCTTATGTGAGCTTAAATGTTTCTGCTTTCCGTGAAAACCTGGGGTCTAAGCAGTAACTGTCATCAACATGTCCAAGTGGAAAGAAAAAGGACCTTTTTGAATATTAAAATACACGTTTTCTGCACCGGTATGATGAATACTAAACCACTGAAATTTGAAACAAAATGTTTACTCTTTTATTCATCATTTCCTCAGTTTTTCAATGGTACCATTAGTATATTAGTGATGTCATATTGCTGCAGTGTTGTTGCAGTTTTAGTTCTAACTTCTAAAAGTTGGCATGTTAACACATTAAACTAGGCAAGGTTTGTAAGCTCATAACACTTCTGTGCTTCAGTGAAGTGGGCTGGCTATAAATGTTTTTTTCTAGGTGTAACTTTCTCTAAAGAGGATCTATACCAGCAAACTATGTACATTAAAGCTACCATGATACCCTATCATATTCATGCAGTTGTAATTTTTAATCACAGAGTTGGTATACTGATAGCTATAAGTGGTTGTCAGTGAGTGCACATGCATATGGCACTCTGTGGTGCTTCTTAGCATTAAACTGTATCAACCGACACACTGTGATTTATGTGCCAATAAACAAAAGAGAAATGGGAGGGTCACTTTAGGCCTGTGCCCCCGTTAATGCTTAGGACCAGAGGTGCTGTCCATCAGTCTGTCAACAGTGTGCTCCAAAGCTGCCCTCCACATCGCCCCTGTATGGCAATAGCTGTTTGAACAGCCACCTCTCTCTCTCTGTGTCTCTGTCACTCTCTTGCACTCATTCACTCTCTCCCTCTCCCTCCCTTTCTTTCTCCCTGCTTTCTCCTCAGCCCCTCACCCACTGCTCCCAAAGCTCTCTGCTGTGTCTCCACTGTCCCAGTCCCTTTCTCATCTGCTCATTCCCCTGCCTTCGATCATGTTTCTCTACTTGGGCCAACACAGAGAGCAATGATCCCCAAGCCCAATTTCCACCTCTTCTCCTCACCTCCTGCCGTGCAGCCAAAGTGCCTGTGGCATCTGTAGAATTGTTTATGTTTAAGAGTTTTGATATAGCTTCACCACATGCTAATTACCGGAATGCTGATGTAAAGACCCTACCCTGCCTCCTTATTAACTACAGTGCCTCCTGTCCTCTGACTCAAGCTCATTACTCCACCTGTTAGCAGCCAAATAGGGCAAGACAAGCAAATTGGAATTAGGGCAGGGGTTAGCTGGGATATGTACATTTGTTATCGTGTATATGAGTTTTTGAAGAGGCTCTGGAAGGGTTTTTAGTGCTTTGACACAGACAGCACATCTGCTGCTGTTTTCTGACAGATGACTCATGTTCCCATGTAATGCATTAGACCAGGGGTGTCCAATCATTGCCACAAAGGGCAGAGACACTGCAGGTTTTCTTTCCAGCCACTCACTAAAGCAGGTGTTTCCACTGAACTGCAATCAGTGGGAAGGAATTCAGTGAAATCACCTGGTTGGAAAGAAAATGTGCAGCGTCTCGGCCCTTTGTGGCAATGATTGGACACCCCTGCATTAGACATATATTTTTGACACACATTGATAAATAATTTGTTCATTAATACTCTATTACAATTAAGCTGCTTGCTTGAAGATTGTATGACAATGCAACTTTCCTGTGTAACCTAAGATGGCCAATGCTGGGTGGAAGTTACTCCTATGTACAGTATTTCTACTAATTAAAACAAGGATATGTAATCTACACACATGTCACTGTGTCACATATCTGTGTGGTGACCTGTGTGAAACCAAAGCCTGTGGCAGGATTAAAATGCTTTTGCCTGAGAAGATGGTTGGTTGAGTCCAGTCAGGAATGGTTGCCAAGATAGGAATGGCCTACAGCTTTATGGTATGAGAACAGTGTCTCCTACCTCATTATCACAATATTACTGCATCTCCAAGCATGCGTTAGCAGACGCATGTATGCACACTCCTCTGTAAACTCACACAACCTCTTGGAGCCCCCAGCTTCAAAAATAGTCAATCATTCCATATGTGGGCTTTTAAAATTAATTCACAAATGTCATACTACATTAATGGCTTTATGGTACTTTATGTCTGGCATTCATGTCAGTGATCTCAGAAAGTGGGCTTGGCATAGCATTTGTGGAAACAATCTGTCATTTTACAGAGTTAAACTTGATACTGGACAAGAACTTGCCTCTGTTGCTTTTTTTCTTTTTTAGCTTTGTTTATACCGAGAAGGAAGAATATCAGATTTATCCTACAGGGTCGCAGAGATTGTAATTTCTTTGAGTACAGCTATCTTAAGATATACTGCATGCTTTAAATGTCAGTGTTTTGTACTTGCAAATTAAAAGTAATAGGTTCATACTTGATACCCTGAATCTAAACCAGCCAGACTTTATTTCCCTAGGGGCTCCATAATGAGGGCCTATGACAAGGTAATGATAGCCACCAACAAATTTGTGTCTGAATGGAGTATAGTCAAATGCAGAGTCAGGCACAGTGGTCAGACACAACAATCAAACCCAACAATCTTGCAGTGGTAGTTAGAACGTAAAAAGTTGTCTTTGGGTTTTTTGTCTTTTGTTCTCACTCTGTTTCCCAGTGCTGTAAAGTGCACAGAAATCCACAAAAATGTACTAGATTTATGGAAGAAAAAGAACTTAGATCTATTTTGATGTGGAGGAAAGCTTGATAGAGCACTGAACATATCCATGAACAATGAACAAATGAGCAAGTTGATCCAATATTCAGTAGCTTGCTGTGAGAAATGTGGAAAGAAAGGAAGGTGGACTCTTGTCCTCATCCTGCATATTTGGAGAAGGGCATGTTTGAAGTAATGGCAATGCAGAGACACAGAAGTGCTCTGGCCCCAGAGGCCAAATAATCCAGATGTCAGAGCATTTTCACAAGGTGGAGTCCTCTTGTACAGTAGTTCTTTTTCATTGATGAACATTTCAGTTGCTTCTTTTTATTCAGCTTTTTCCTGGCAGTCTCCCACTATCTATTCCCTTTTTTCCTATTTTTCTCTGTCACTTCTGGCAACTAAACCTTTTTTAACAAGAACAAAATGCTTAAAGACTTTAATGATTCAGTCGTAAAGCCTTTGATGAGCATCAAGCCATGGTGCCGTTGAGAAACACAAGAATGATTTCACTTCTATTCATAGAGGAGTTGTTTGCTCATTGAGAAAAACACCAGACCATAATATTTCAAAGTGTGACCATTTTATAGTAACATTATGTAATGCTGTTTAACCTTATCCAGTGGTTACGTCTCAGGTGTCATATCTTGTGGTTGCTGAGCCTTGTGACCTGTTCCAGTCTGTACCAACTTTGCAGCTCCACTGACTTAGGTGGCACTGAAGTGAAACTGAAAGGTTTACAGCTTCTCACTCCTCCTGTCTTTCTGTCCACTGTCATACTACACCAGTCAGACTCTAACTCATATCCTTCAAAAGCCATTTAAAATAAATCACAGCTTTAAAAGTTCCATCTGTGGGGGCTGCTCTGATCATTACAATGGTGTTTTCTGGTGCATTACCAATGAGTTGTGCCTTTTACTGGCCGGTGGGGAGTCCCAGTATGTCACAGACAGCGGTCATATTAGTGCAGCTGTTGAGTAGGACATGACTGTTGTTATCCTTCAGTCTGTTAGTTGGGAGGGGCTGGACACACACAGGCACCCGCATACAGAACATATTCATGTTCATTTGGCAGCGACCACTGCACTGAGAATCAGTGTGAGGCTGACTTTATGTGCCAATATATATGTCAGCTTAAAGTAAAACTATTAGTAGACACTAATCAAAATACAAAAACATTATTGTATTCATTTAGTCATACTGTATCATGTATATAGTAGACTAATGGACAATTTATTCATTTTGTATGTTCCCAAGTGTGTGTGCATGTTTGTGTGTGGTGGGGGTATGCACCCACCTTCTCCAGTTTCAATTTCTGTACAGTTGCTACTGCTCCTTCATGTTCTGGCATGCTTTTTGGCTGACATCACAGCTAAAAGGAGAGTTTTGTGTCCAGGACAGCATACACATACACACATGCATTATGATACCAGTGCCACACATGAATATAGAAGAGAATGTATAGAGACTAGGTACTGTATGGGATTAAGTAGTCAACAATATGTTAAGTTAAAATATTAATTTTTTTCTGTTTCTATATTGGCATTTGAACATTTACAATGAATTTTGCATACTCTCCATGGTTACCAAAACAATAGGATCATACAGTAGATACTGCTGATGGGAGAGCAAAGGAAATGCATGGAATGGAGAGTCAAGGCATTTTATTTCTTTCCTTGTGAAACCTCTCCTTTCTGTCTCGCTGCTGTGTCACAGTACCTTGCTTAGCAAGAAGTGGCATTGCATTGGCACTAAGCCTGAGCCTCTGCACTGACATCATTGACAACTTTAACTTTCTCACCAGGAAATGACATAAGAATATGTTTCTGGATGAGTGTGTGCTCTTATGCTATAAGATGGCTGAACCAGTGTAGAATGCATAAGACACAGTTTTACTATTCTTGTCCTCATGTTTTTTATGCCATGGATATACTAGTTTTCAACTGTTTGTTTGTTAGCATGTGATGGCTGCCTCCTTCTGGCAATTGTGCACTTGTCTGGACCACTGGTTGTGCACTTTCACAGAAATTAACCATAAATACAGTAAAATGCAGCATGCACATTAAGACCAGGGGCAGTATGGAATTATTTAGTTATTAAATTATTATTGTTATTAGAAGGTTATGGCCAGCCACATTCCTCACAACTAAGTGGTTTACTGTATGCTTCTGTATACCTGTGTTCTGCACAGTCTGAATTTTTGATGTGCCCTCTAGTGGATACACTTATTCTGTAGTTATGTGAAAAGTCAGGAGAATTAAGTTTTTTTTGTCACAGTGCAGCTGATAATCTGATAAATTTGCCATGTGATAATAAAGCAATTATTTCTTCAGACATAACACCGATTTCTTGTTCATTAATTGCTAATGACCAAGGGTGGGGATTTGGTGTTTGGATTTTAAATCATCAACAAATTTTAGCTCGTAATTCATTTCACCTGTGGTTTGCAGTTTTCACCTCTCTAATTGATCTCCTGAATCCATCGTCTTCCATTGTCTTCATTTATAACCACATCATTCTGTTTCTCTTTCCCTCTCTTTGCAGACATGTTCCAGTACCTTCTGTCCTTCTCTCAGGGCCACTTGAGTTCACTGTTGGAGGGAACCTATTCATCTCTGTCCCGCCATGCCCTGCCCCATGTAAACCAGCTCTTCTCATCTCTGTCCCACTACCTCCGTGGGGCCAATGTTTCTGTGGATGCAGCAGTAAATCAGTTTTTCAACAACCTGTTCCCACTGGTCTACACACGGCTGATCAATCCAGGAATTGAAAGTAATATTATGGTTGGCAGTGAAATGGGCGACTGTCTGCGTATGATTAGGCAAGATGTCAACCCTTTTGGTCCTCATCCAGCTGTCATGGCCCAGGAACTGGCTGGAGCATTGGGCGCTGGGAGACAACTGGGTTTGGCCCTGGAGGAGGGTCTGGAGGTTATGAATGCCACTGAACACGTCACTCTGAGCAGAGAGTGCGTGAAAGGCCTAGTAAAGATGGTGTACTGTTCTCACTGCAGAGGCCTGACACTGATCAAGCCCTGTGTGGGCTACTGTCTGAATGTAATGCGAGGCTGTTTGGCCAGTGTATCGGAGCTGGATCAGCCTTGGAGGAGGTACACCAGCTTACTGGAGCAACTAACCCATGCCATGGCTGGGCATCATAGCCTGGAGCTTGCACTGCTGGGGGTCAGGGGGCACGTCAATGAGGCTCTGCTCTATGCCCAGCTTCATGGTCCACTCATCACTGCCACGGTGAGTACACATCGGAGAAACATAAAGCAGCAGTTGTAACAGTACATGCAAAGGCCTTGAAACCAGTTTTAACATTTATTTCAAATATGTACTTTGGCAATGTTGATTGTATTGATTGGAAAGGTTTTGCAGGGTGCTTGTGGATTATGAGCTATTTTTTCCCTGCAATGCAACAAAGAACACTGCGCACTGCATTAATGTTTGTGTAGTGCTGAAACTATTAAGAAAAAAAAACAATGTTTATTCTATACAATACTCCTCCAAAGACTAGGTATAAAGAAAGGGATATTTTCTAAAATGACAAGGCAGCTAAAAATTAACACTAGTGTTTGGCCTCTGACTGTAGGGAAATATTACAAATTCACTGAAAAAAGTGTATAATATATGCATGAAGTACAATTGTACGATGTGAGTAATACCACATGACTAATGCTATATGCAGTCATAAGCTGAATATTTATAACTTGAAGACAGATTCATAAATGTCTGCCAGGTAAAATTTAAAACTGTGTACTAGACTTAAATCCCTAACAGTTTATCTTAGACTATTAGTTTTACACTCTGGAGAATCATGAAGAGGTTGTACATCAGATATATATCATACAAGATGATGGCGCGTGACGATGCAGCAGCTCTGAGCTCTCGATGACAATTATTGTATAAATGTATGTACAGTGACAATCAAGGCTATCTTATCTGATTTTATCTTAGGTAGTAAATTTAAAAAATAAATTGCACACTATAATTACTGTACAAACTACAGTATTTCCAAGGAATTGCATATGGTGTGCTACAGGTGACTACTAAAAATAAGTTCTTGTAATAAGCATTTAAAGAAAAAAATTGTAAATTTCCATATATTGAAATGCATAATGACTGCATATATGCAGTCATCTGCAGAGGAAAACATTTTTCACTGATCACTTAATTGGATGCTGTTCTGTCTGTTGAACTATGGTGAGTGCAAAGAATAAAGAATAATCCTTCATATATTGTTGGGCAGGGGGCAGTTGTTTCCTAATCTATGTAATGGGATCACTTGTGGACAACTCTACACTGGACATGTTCCCAGAACTCAAGGGGAACTGCTACTATAGAAGCCATAATGTTCAAGCTGTTAGTGGATTAAACTTCGACTCAGCTATTGTGATCTTCCTAATGTAATGCTGCCATCTTCCACTTCAGGCTTTGTCAGTTATTTTTATTTTTATATTGCACACTCACAGAATTAAAGGACACTACTGATAGATCTACTTATTGTAGACCATTATAAGTTTTGGGCTGCAACTTCCAACTATGAAATGAGTGATATTTCATCCAGCTGTAAGTTGAACAAAATAACACTGTCACATTAGAATACTTTATGTGTTTTCTATCTCAATTTATATAGATCTTACAACATTTTAGGTGGTACTGTGTTTCTAATGTTTTGTACTTACAGGATGATGTTTATGAAAGAAGTGGTTTTCATGTCATTTCATTTTATCTCTAATTTCTATTTTTTTTCCTATGCCATAAAACTGGCTGATTACACCTGCAGAATACATTATAGCTGAGTTGAAGAACCACAATGCCTTTGTTGCCAACCATTTTAAGGAAGCTGTAAAATTTCCTACACATTCATTTCTTGTCTGTACTATAATGAGCTTAAACAAATGGTGCTTCTTCTGCATATGTCCAGGAATACTTCTATGGAAAGTGTACTATAAAATATAGGTCATTTTTAATTAACTGGCTTCTGAATGCAAAACCACTGGTATGATCCATAAAGCTGAGTCCACATTATACACATTAATTTCTCGCACATTAAATAGACATACATCTAAATATGGATGAACTTACTGCATACACACACACAGACAAAGAGGCAGAGAAGGGTCTGTTGCCAGGCTTAAAGACTGACTTAATACAACTATGCAGTGAGGGACTGAGCTTGCATCTCATGTCTATGTACGCATGTGTGTGTATTTCTGCTTGGTATTCATGGGGTAGCAGACAAGCCTTGAGCAGCAAGTCCACCACAGGGACAAGTGGGATAGAGCTGAAAGGGTTCCAGCTAGCCCATACAAACTAGACCCACTCATCTGGAAAAAAGTGCTGAGGAGAGTTCGATGTGGCCCCAAATCAGATACTGGTGGCTCTCAGTGTCTCTGCTCCTACACCCTTAACCACTTCTTTGAAAGTGAGACGATACAGTCAGGGAACTTGTCATTTATGTGCATGTGCACAATGGCACATTGCACAGCAAGATGCTCTATTTCTATGGATTATATAGAACATCTGGCCTTTTCACACCACATGTTTTTATAAAGCCGCAGTGGCTGGTTAAAGAAAGCTGTTAAGCCTCTAATGTACAACTACTGTGTAAGTTTAACGACCTTTACACCTACCCGCCCCCCCCCCCATATTACATCATAATGAACCTCATTAATATTTTAGTTAGTATTTTTTAAATTTAGCTTTTAAATCAGAACATATTGTCAAAAGAATACTCCTGTTTGCACAAATTTTTAACTTAAGCACATATTTTTCTCCTTTTTGCTGATTCAGAATATTATGTGGAGTTGTTATTAAAGAAATTATTGTGACTGTGTGGTTTTGCCCTGGGATGGTATCCCAAACCATTCTGTGGTAGTTTTCTCTCTCACTTGGCGAACTGCACACTACACAGAGTCTGCAGTATATGTTTCTGTACGTCATAGGGTTGGACGTAGGTCACAACACATACTGTAGATACACACACACATTCACATCATCAGCCCGTGCACAGGTATCAGGTTTTTAGAAGTCCCGTAAGGAGCGTAGATGTCCAGCCCACCCTGTGACAATACAAGTAGGAAGTGTGAGACTGAAAGGCAGCTATTGATAGTTTTGTGGGGCAGAAGCAGAGATTCTGTTTTAACACATTCCTGCTCTTATTGAGATGGAGCGTGAATGTGGGTTCGAAGGGAAGTGGTTATGGTTATGGATATTTGGGGAGGCTGAGGCTGGATTATGTTGAGTAGACACAATTAGGTTAAAACTGGAAAATATACAGTAAAAGTGGCTGCTCTTATTGGGCCCTAGAGCAAATGGGGCTCTAGTGTTTAGAAAGGTTTTCTGCCGCTGAATGTAGGCCTATTGAATTCACCTTGGAGAGTCAGTGTCAGTGCTTGTGTTTGAGAGGCCACATGCTGCTGTTTATTGACACAACTGTGAAAATGATATGGCTTGTGCAACTTGGGACTTTATATTTTGTACTTGTAGATGATAAATAGGTTTAATCACTTACTCAGTTTCTTAATGAGTTATTAGCAGCCTGCTTCTAAGGAAATACTAACAGAGGTCCAGATTAGAGCAGTTTATGCACAGGTCTACCTTTTCCACTTGTTGGTTTTACCCCAGTTTCTCATTACAGTCTTATGGAGGAATGATAATAGCAGCCTGGGCCTTTAGATAATGGAAACAAGGCCAGTGGGATGACTGGAATATTTCCATATACCATGGCGGCACCTCAATAGACTGTCATGTCTTACATTAAAGATCTTTTTTGTCTAGCCCATAATGAAATAAAATAACCTTGTTGGTATGAAAACAAACCTTTGTTGTTATCACACTTCAGTCCTGTGTTTTACCATCTCTGCAAACCTATATTTTTATGGTTCAGCATCATCTTACATTAAAACCAACATATGCTTCCCTTTAAATATTAACACTGTGGAAAGAAACTGTTGAAATGAATACATCATGGCAATGTCAAGAGTCACATTCTTCCACTTAAACTTGTATTCATATTATATTAGTATGCAAGTTGAAAACTTTGAAAATTCTGTCCTACATTTGAACTTCCAATATCTGGAAAAACCCCCACTATGAAAAATAGTATAATTGGCAAAGTTAGCATACAGCAGTTACTTTAGTTTGACATACAGTACAGGCCAAAAGTTTGGACACACATTCTCATTCAATGTGTTTCCTTTATGTTGACTATTTACATTGTAGATTCTCACTGAAGGCATCAAAACT
>JAQQAE010013804.1:0-12613 GCA_029823295.1 Pseudamia nigra | reverse complement strand
CGCGAGGCCCCCCCCCCCCACCACCGTGTCGCCCCAAGCCTCAAGTTAAAATAACTTGAGGCTGTAATTTCTGCCAAAAGGTGCATCAACAAAGTATTTAGCAAAGGCTATGAATACTTACCGGTATGTGATTTCTCAGGTTTTTTAATTTTAATAAATTAGCAAAAATTTCAAAAAACACATTTTCACATTGTCATTATGGGGGATTGTGTGAAGAATTTTGAGGGAAAAATTAACTTAACACATTTTGGAATAAGGCTGTGACATAAAAAATTGTGGAAAAAGTGAAGCGCTATGAATACTTTACAGATGCACTCCATCCATCCATCCATCCATCCATCCATCCATCCATCCATCCATCACATTTATGTTATTTGTGGATTCTTTTCCACATTCTGTGTCAATTCTAAGTCATTTTGTGTGTTTCTTTATTTTTAGCAAATCATGTTCATTATATTGCTCATTGATTTAATGATGTGAAAAAAATGCCAGAATACCCGGAATCATTTGTACTAAAACAGAGGAAATTAAAGCAGTTTGTAAAGAATTTAGAATGATTTTTTTCTACATTTGATCGTCTAATGTTTCAAACTGAGTTAGACATGCAGTGAGTTTTCCTGCATTGCATCAACACTGCAACATGTATTTATTCTGCACCAGCATTTGCTGCAACCCACTGTGACATCTTGAGATATGTCTTTTCCCTGAACCAGCAAAACAATAAGATATTGCTTCCTATAAGACAACAACGGCCGAAAATGGAGCAAATCGTCCGCTTAATGTTGCTGATTTTGTTTTCTCAATTGACAAATTAATTGCACGATTAGTTGGTTCTTCTCCCTATAATATCAACAGTTAAATAATCAGATTTCTTAATGGGTGTACGGGTTCATTGTAAATTTGTTTTTTGTTACCAACAGCTCTGTTCAACTCATCAGCCCATGACAAACTGGAAGTACAGTAAAGGTATTGTTTTCAAACTGAGACACAAACAGTTCCTACTGGACCCTTAACTCTTAAAGACAGAGAGCCAGAGAACAGTGAGGATGCAGGAAATCGGCTCTGCCTCTGCCTGCTATTGCTCTTTGATTACTGAGCCAATTTTTTTAATCAGGTCTGAAACCACAAGAAAGCTGTAGTGCTACACTGCCCCAGGACAGAGCCTCTTTTAACAGCAGCACATGCTATTGTTTGGGTCCAGGTAGAAGTGCACAGCTATGTAAATCTGCAGTAGCATGGTTACCCACAGCCTTGCTTCACTGCAGAAGGACACAGTGTTTGGTGTGAGTCGTGCCATGTGCTTGGCCAACCTGAGGATGTGGAGGCAAAGGCTGCAGGCCAAGTGGAGGCACAGACATTTTGCCTCCCTGCAACATCTGGAATCTCTGTGGTTAGTGTGGGAAATTTGGGAGGCCAGTGACAGAGCCAATGTGGTTACTGTATCTAAACCGACCCTGCGGAAATGTTCTTGGCTTGGAAATAGAGTGTATGTGTGTCTGTGTGAACAAGAGTAGTAAGAACTACAAAGTGGAGGTCTGGATTGATAAAGATTTAAGTGGGAGAACAGCAATTATCAGCATTCATTTCCAACATTGTGGTGTGCTTTCAAATATACACAAACAATGCATAAGCACACACAGAAGGAGATAACAGGTCGAAGAGACTGTTGACTGCTTAGCTACTACATCCCTAGTGTAGTGTGGCCCTCTCTGGCTCATTACTTCCTAAATCTTGTTTCTGCCTTTTTTCCCAGTTGGCTGTTGATTGCTGGACCATACTGCTAGCTTTTGTGTTGTTTCATACACACTTAAATGCACAAAAACTCACACAAAATGTCCACACACAGCTACTCAAAGTGCCGGTCTTCCTGTAACTGGCCCGCATCTTGACACGTACGCCCACGTCTCTTTCCACTTAGTTTACAAAACCCAGACCCGAATTCCTGGAGACACACATAGGCAGACACATACAAAAAGTGGTCTCACCTTGGTCTTACAGAGGAAGTCATTCCCAAAAGGAGTTATTGACTGTTTCTTTTTTAATTGGCAGAATGGCTATAATTAGGTATTAGGACAATAAACCTGTTTCCTTTCACTGAAAACATAAAACCTGCCAGGAAAACAATTCCAACTCTGAGAGGTCTTTGAACACACACTGCGCACACAGGCAGGATCAAACTAGATGATGTCTCCTTGGCAATGAATAATGCCAAACAAGATGGGAAATGTTGAACATGATGATCTCATTCAGTATAAGGACCTTGAAGGCATTAATAAAAGACATTATGTGCTATTTTATGTATGATGGCTACAATAATTGCAATGAAAATGTTGAAATTGCAATAAAAACCTTAAAAGATTTTCAGAGCGGGTTAACCAAATAGTTTATTAAATGTTTTTACAACCTTGACAAATTACTGTATACACAAAGAAAAGTCTAGAAATACTACCAGGCTTCTTTTTTTCCCTCTCTCTGTCAAACAGCCGAGCTGGCCTCTACAGTCAGGAAACCACAAGCCATTTTCCATCTTTCCATGTGTGGAATTTTTTATGCACTCGTCATGCCAGCAGCACCCTTTATAGTCTGAGTAGGATCTACAAATGACGACTTACTTGTAAATTTAGTATATGATGTCACAGATCTGGCACCTGTTAGCTGATGGACAGACCAAGAGAAAAAATAACACAATCTGATGAAACTGCATTTTGCGGTCACTATAGGTACACTGTAAGTCAGGCTATTTCAGAATGTCCAGGTCTGTTTTGAAATAGCTGAAGAGCAGATGAAAATACTTGGCTGTAGTTATTCTCAGCGGTGGAAAAAAATGTGCTGCTTTGCACTTTTTAAAATACCTACGCCACTTCTAATACTGTGGCAAACAAAAGCTGAGGTCCAATGACATGTCTAATTCTCTTTAAAAAAAGGTTCAGTTTGGGTTTCTTCTTTTTACCTTCATGAAGAATGTTATCTGATTCCCACTATCAGACCTTTTCCCACATAGGCATTCAAGAACATCATTTATTCTTAGAAGATGCTATACTTGCATAAGCTTATGATGCCTTATATAATTCTCTGTTTAAACTGAAGGAGCTTTGAGTGGACAAATATAGCACCATTACTTTAATTATGTAGTTACATAATTAAGTACCATGTTACAATAAAGCTACTCTTGTAAATGATATGTGAGTGGTTTACAAACAGCTAAATAATTAGATGGTAAAATATAACAGATTTCATAGTCTGACATAAGGTTCTCTATTTGGTAAAATCAAGTTACTGAGGCACTTTTAAAAAATCTCTATTATGTTAAATCTCAAATCAAAGTTAATTAGCTTACTTTATCTTTTTTTTGTCAATTACCATAATGAACCAGTTACAATTAAGTGCAAAGCACATCACAATTTATTTTACCGGTACTTACTTTCTTTTAAAGATTGTTTTAGCCTTTACTTGACAGATACAAAAAAGAGAGACAGGACAGATTGGAGAAAAATGTGGGGAGTCACACGTACTGTTGCAAAGGGCGACGGGCTGGACTCGAACCTGGGCCGCTGTGACTTGGCCTGAGCCATGTGGGTGTGTTTTCAAGAGGCATCCTTTGACTTACTTTCATCTATGACGGCATTGGAGTGTTTTGTGTAAAGGCTCCAATGCTGTATTGCCAGTGCTGTATGCCATAATTTGATGTGTTAAATCAAACTTTGAGTATATACATCAGAAATTCTATAAGCTACCTTTCAAATACGCCTCAGCTGAAGTTGCCAGATATAAATACTGGCCTATGAAGAAGACAAAGGAGGCTAAGTAATGAATGAAAAAAAATGCATACATTATGTGATGCAAACTCCATGCCTACTTATTGCTAATCGGTGTGACAAAGCAACATGAACCCAAATGCACACCTTCCAGTCCTCCATAGTCTTGCTTTGTCACAATTGTTTTCCCCCCTTTATTCTAATACAGTAGAGACAGACAGGGAAGTTGGAAGAAGAGCAGGAATGACTTGGGCTGGGGGCTAAACCCACATCACTGCAACAAAGTCTGAACCTATGGCGACCATATGCTCGACCAGTTGAGCCACGGAGGCTCCAAAAGACCTCCATAGTTTTAACAGACCTTCAGATATACAACAATAACAGCATGTACGAGTTGAGAATATACGTAATGAAGTTACACCCTGAGCGGTAAATAGCAACTCAAACTGAGCGAACTTGAGAATAAAAAAAAAAAAAAAAAAAAGAGTAATTTTTCTTACAAAATCAGCAGAGAAATGTTTAATATATCATAAATTATATCTGAGCTTTCCAAAACACAATCCTGGGTAATTCCTATTTCACAATAAAAGCCTTGATGAGAAATAAATGAGCTTCTGACAGAGAAATTCAAAAGGATTATTGGACATTATTGGAGGTCATTTAAGCCAGAATAAAACACTGCAGGGTTCAAGATATTCACTCACTCATTACATGTTTCATGTTTCACAAATACTGAAGTATCCATTAGTGAGTTTAGTGGTCACTCATACACAGAAACATACATGCTCTTAGTGTGCAAAGTGAGATTAGAGGCTTAACAGTAAAGCTAAATGAAGAGTGTACTAAGTGGCAAACAGTGCACTAATGTATTTTTCTAATGTATAGTGTTTTCTAACAGCTTATTAATAATTTACAAACTGATAAACATCCTAATTATAAACCATTTATAAGGGCGGCATTTGTGTGAAGTGTATATAGTGGCACATCTACCATTATAGATGTGGCTACCCTCCAAATGATTCGTTTTTTTTAAGAAAAACAATTTGTACATTCTGTGTTCTAAGTTGAGATATATTGCAATAACACTTTGGGCATAGCAGAAATATAAAAAAAAAAAGCACTGACAAGCATGCATAGCTCTGTATTCCTTTGAGGACCCACGGTTTCCTTTTGGGAACTCTGCGACCCTTTGCAAAGTTTAGATTTCACTGTCACAACAAAAAAAGAATTTACAATAAAAACAGCAGCAAGGTCAGAATCCAATAAAGACAAAGGAATAACAGCATAGTAAATAATTCAGACTGACAACTCAAAACATCCAGCGTGACATCTGACTTTAATCTACACCCTGGAATCCCTCTTCTGTTGTTGTACATGTCCTGATTAAAAATAATGCAGGTGACAGGGGTATTTCATATTTGCTCATTTGTTTCCGTGAACCTCTTGTGATGTGTATATTATGGTCGTTAACAGGCCTCCAGAGAGAGTTACAGCGCAGAGCGAGAGCGACTGCAGCTGTTCAGGGTCACAGTCAGCCTACACTTGTAGAAGAAAACAGCTGAGGAACACGCAGGAGTCAAAAACAGATAAGACACACCCGCTGCAATGCATAGGCAAAACATTATATAATACCCAACAGTGTAACGTCATCTATAATGGGATTGGTGATGTATAGAGTTATGTCTATTCACGGGGGCCACAGAAAAGTCATTCCACACTGAGACGGATGATCGCTCCCACACTGTCAGTAATATCAAGGGTAAAAACCTGGGAAATGGGATTTTTTTTGCATAACTGTAAGCCATATTCTGCAGAAAAAAATGTCTGTGATGAAGTTTGACATAAATAAGAAAAGCACTTAAGCACAAAAATAGGCGTTTGAGGTTACTGGAAGCAGAAATAGAAGAAAAACAGGGTGAGCCACTTGAGACAGATTAACAGCCTTTCATAGCAGCCAATGAGGCCTCTGAACTAGAATCACTGACTCTGAGGGAAAATGGTAGCTCAAACAAACATGGAATTGCCTAATTTTCTATGGTTAGTTTGATACTCAGTTCTAGTCTTATTAATAAAATGTACTGCAATGAGAAATAGACCATTTATTACTTAGACTCAGATGTTCATTTCAGCATTTAGTCAAAGACAGTTAATTTCCAACAATATACACATTTTCTTCAACATGACATTGGCCAATTCATACACTTTTAATCTCCAATCTATCATTATGTATTGGTCTTTAAAATAGCCAAATATGGCTGATTTCTAACAATTAATAATCAACATAGTAAAAAGCAATAATGATCAATTCCTCTTTACATGCCTTATAATCCACTCATTTCTGTTCATATTTACCAGAGGTTACTTTCAGAAGTATGTAGAGAAAACAGAGAAAATAGTACTCGAGTAAAAGTATTGTTACTTTAGGATTCCAAGGACTCAGGTTGAAATAGACGTATCATAAAAATAAGTACTTGAGTAGTAAAATAAAGTATACCATAAAATAAAGTATACCATAAAAAGCTCAAGTAGTGAGCACCTTCATAATGTGGAACTGATTGCAACAGAATACATTGTGCTCAAACAGCTATTTTTCTGGATTTCCTCCATTATTTTGACAATTTCCGTTCATTTTGTTGGTTATTATATTCGTTTTTTAAACTTACATTATTCTTGTTATTTTTACAGCTATTGTTGTTTAATTTGGTCACTCTTACTAAATTTATCTGTTCAGCTTTCCATTCTCATTTTTGCTCATTTTGTTGCTTATTATTTTTATTTTTTGCTCAGTATCCGGATTATATTGCTCATTTGTACTCGTTATAATATCATATGTTAAAATTTACTTGATTATTTTGTTCAGTTTTGTTCATTTTCTTCATTTCATTCTCATTTTGTAATTTAGTTCTGTTTTGTTAATTGTTTTCGCTTTTTGTTTCCATTTCTGTCATCGTTTTTGATGAAGTTTTGTATATTTTTACTCCTTTGTTGCATTGACATTTGATTTTTTTCTTCATTTCAAGCTTTTTTACCCCTATTCCTACTACCTATCAATACACTGTAAGTGCATTTTAACACAGTAAAAGTGTATTTGAATTAGATATTTGTATTTGACATTTAGGCACCTTTCAATCTTTTCTGTGAATGAGAGGCAGTAATGTAAGAGCAAATCAAATGTAGCCAGACATACAATTACAGCCGTTCAGTGGAACTTTCTGAAGGAGCAGGTACATGACATGCCTGTTCAGAGCATTCATTCACACTGTTACTTTTTCCTTAGTATAAGGGAGCTTGTTTTTTCTTAGGTTTCCACATTATATTTCCACATTAAAAGTGAATTAGCGTAATGGGAAGTCTTACTCGAACATGGCCCAGAGTGCTTATTATTAACTTTACTGGTGTCATTTTCCCTGGGACTGGCATTTGGGAAGGTGATGTTTATCATGACAACAGATCATATCTATTTATGCGAGTTAAAAGTCACAGACGTTCTGCATAACTACTTCTTCATGAACCCTGTCACTGTCTGTTTATGCTTCCTTTCCAAAGCAATCAGTATGACCATGACTGCGAATAATGTACTTTACAAAGACGTACATCTACACACTGAGACAAAGATACATCATCCTTATCTGTGCTGAATGTCTGCCAGGAAGGTGACTGGACAGTATGTGTATGCAGCCTTTAGCATTGAGACACTACTGCAGATTCATTAAATATATGATTCATGTCAGTTGCAGAAGGGAGCACAGATTGAAGACGAACTAAGCTGCCCCATCTCACCAGAGGAAGCCATTAATTTCCATACTGCAATTAAAGAGACAAGGAGGGAATGGATATTCGTCCAAATTGTGTGAGAGGGAATAAGGCACTTTTGGCCTATAATCTACTCAAGACTTGAAAAATAGCCTGTAGCTGTTGAGTACTGCCTTCAGAAAATAAACACTTCAGTGGGAGAATTATGCCTTTTTCCATTCATAGACGAGATCTTCCCTGAGTATATCCATATGCACTTTTTGAATGTAGTTCTGTTTTTTGTATTTTGTCTGCAAGTTAAACAAAGAGTCAAAGAGGCTAAAAGGTCTAGTGTTTTTTTCCCACACCGATGGTACCAGGAAAAAAATAAGAACACAAATATTCCGAAATCCCCTACACTGTTTTTAGAAGTTACTATTTGTAATCTCATTCCTAAATGGTACTATCACTCTTGATCGTATGACCAATCAGTCATTGTTCAACAGAATTCGATGCCATAAAAAAAAGCTCCACAATGAAATATAAACTAACGAGTATTCGAAGGCCCCATCAGTGGATCCTAAAGGCTGCTGTTAGGCCCTAGTCAGCCAGTCATCTAGTCGGCTTTCACTTCTATGATTCAGTATTTATGATATCAGAAATATTAAATAAAGATCAAAATAAATTGTGTAATCTAAACACACACAAGGAAATAATTAGCACATGTGGATGGGCTAAATGTAGATAAGGAAAACATATTTCAGGGGGCACATATCTTAACATATACATTTGTATCTGCATCTCTTATTTGTGCCTATTAAAGACGTCTGTAAGGGTGTTGTGAAAATAGTGTTTTGGTTTTCCTTTGCTTTTTTGAGAGCCTGGTATTACAGATGTGTCTTGCCTCTTGACCTCTGATCTGATCTGCCTCTGCAAATAAACCACTTCTTCCATAGTGCTGACATTTATTTAAAGTTTTAATGTTTCTTTGTCCACTGAATATAGTGTTCTGCTCTGAGGCTGATCAAAGGTGACCAAAGGGTTTCTTAAGGTGGAGAATTTTCTGCCTGTAACCTATTATTCATTGCAGCTGACACTGTGAATCAATCATTGCATCTTAAAAATCCATATGAAGACTGGCCATTCTGCTTTCTTGCCTGAATCGACATGCTTGACAGATTTTTTTACATTTCTACAGGATTATGCAAGCAGTGGATAATATCTATTTCCTCACAGGTCAAAAAGGCGACACACATGAAACATCCTAATATATCTCTGTGGACTTTTGGGATATTTCAGTTGTCTATTAAACAGTTTAATATTATGGCGTTGGCATGCTAGACAAAACACGTCAGCCGAGTAGGCTGTCCGTAATACATCCCAGGATGCATGTGTGTTCAGTTCCCGAAACAATCTGGACAAATTCATCTCAGACGACCTTCCACCAAATGCTTCCTGGGCTTGTTCAGACTTTGCATTAGTACTAATTGGATGTGATCAAATGTGCCAGGATGGATGTTAATGCAAGGTTTGATCAAGGCCTGTGAAGTGTCATGTCTGTCCACTTTACATCAGAAAATGCTTTGATTGGCTGAACCACAGGTCATTCTAAGGGTGATCTGGGATCAGATAACGGACACAAGAGAACTGTAAACAGAATAATGCACTTCTTATGAGCAATGTCTTAAAAAAATCCTAGCAGTAGTATTGGTCAGTTGCTCAGGTGAGCTGGTGCTAATTTTAGCTTGAAAGTGATTGGTTTTGAAGTCTTGTGGCGTATGGAGTGAGACTACCGGTAATGCATTTTAGCTTGGCTATGACTGGTTTTCACTTTTGAGACAAGGTGTTACAAAAATTCAAAGATGTCTGTTTTTCCTGCTATCCATGTCATTGTGTGTATTTCTCAGGACGGGCAGAACTGAGCAAATTCAGATTATTACACCTGTTATTTTGCAGCATAGTTTACATAAACCACAAAATCCAGTAAAGATGCAATGTCACAGTATGATACATGTGAGATCCAAACTAGTAAAATGGCCTAAAAAAAAAAAAAACATTAGATAGGACAGCACAAATTAGAACTACATTTTTAGTTTTACTATTTAATAGTATACATAATTATAATCACTTCAAAAGTACTTATTGTCATTCCTTATCCTTAATTCATTCATAGCCATATTCTGATGATGATGATGTTGTTGTACCTGCATGTGCTTACATTTGGTGTTCCACGTGCATATGAGAACAATAAAACATTCCTGCGCATTTATAGCACAAAATTCCAAAGGCTTATATCTGCTTTGCTATTCTGGACCTGGACCCAAAGAATGTGCTTTCCTCTCCTGGACAATGTCATTTTTATTGGGTGGACAGTGTTGCTGTGGTCGATACTGAGAACCATCTGGGTGATTCGTATCCGTGTCATAAAAGAGGTTGCTTCAGCCCAGCGGTAAAATACAAACAGGGAATATTATGCTCAATGTGCCCGAGTCTCCGCCAATTTTGACTTTTTCTAGTGTTATCATTCTCAGTGTTATTTTATCACTAGATTTCACTTCAAATCATCTGCTGACTTCATCCAGTAGACGACTAAATAAACCTGACACTAACAGCAACTCTGGTCAGACTTATTTCAGCCAAGACAACCACCCAAAAGGAAAACCACGTGGTTGAATACACAGCTTGCTGTGAAAATCATAGGGTGGAAAAATATAATGACAAATGGATTTGAAAAGAATCTCAAAGCCCTGTTGACAAACTTGTTGATGCTATTCACGGTGGTCTCACACTCAAGTTTCCAGGAATTACAGCAGTCATGACCAGCAGTCGGTCACAGCACATATCTCATACACTGCAGTGGACCACACATTAGTTAACTGCTGCATAAAAGTGACATGGAATTTTTCCAGACCATAATGTCCACTTGTGCGGTACCATCATGTACAACAGAGGTCATGTGAGAGTGCAATCTGAGCCCAAAATGGCATCTACTCAAATCCTGCAGCTGCCCCCCAAGGGCCACATCACACCAGGCCAAATATTTCCCCTCAGCAAAACAGAAACAATGATCTGGCACACTGCCTAATTTTAACTGCATCCCGCCAAGCGACCATTATATAAAAGGCCTTTAAAATAAGAGCCTGTGTGCTTGGACATTCTCGAGACACCAGTAGAGAGGGAGACAGAGGACACCTGTGGCTGCCTGTCTTACTAACATTGTCTGAGGCCAGAGAAAGCCAATCCACCGTACAGGATCAACTTGTAGGGAGATTTTTTTATGAGGTGATAGGTGATAGCTACAGCAATGCTAACTGCAAACCAAGAGTGAACAGGCTTCAGTTAACATCCATCACTCAAATTATCTCAGACATAAAGATCTGTCAAAAACACAGATAATACTTAAACTCAGCATGCAGGAGGAAAGTAATTTTATAACCAATGCACATTTAATTCTGCATGTAAGGCAGCATTAGCAGATAGGAAATGTCAACGTATGATACTAGAGGCTTAAAATTCTCAGAAAAATTAACGAATGCAAACCATGCGCCTGAGATTTGCACTGGATAAATTCACTACTGGATTCAAATTTACTCCATTCAGTATAAAAATACCCCAAACGTCTGTGCTACGAACGTCATGACAACAGGCATGATTTGCTGGAAAAACTTTACATGAGAACATATGTTTAAATATACATATTTGATTTGTTTTTAAATATCCTGATAGTGTCAGGTGATTATATAAAATGAGACTGGCAAAAACTATTACAGCTATTAAGAATCACAGACCTATCAAACTGTCACACATTTCTCATTACTGATTGCGCACTGTGCAGAATGCAAAAGTAATATTAAAATAACACAGCAATCATGCAGCTGGCAAAGCTAATTTAAGTTTTTATTTAGTTGTGGTTCATGTATTGGGATAATTGAGATGTAAAAAAAATTGTGTGACTTTACTGGTATGTAACGGATCATCTCAAGACTGATGGATGCAGTACTGTGCAAACAGTGTCGGCACCTGGGGTTTGTTGTCTTACCTTGTTATCAAGTTTATACTGATTGTACACATGCACAAAACTTTATGCTAAAATTTGTACAGGGTAGTTAATGGCAAATCCCCATCTTTGGGTTGTTGTTTTTGTAGGTTTATAAATATCCTTCCTTTAGTGTCTTTCCAAATGTGCAGCATTTGTCAAACCAATTGAAGGTGGAGTCCGATTAACAACAGTGGATATTTGGTTTACGGTTTTTGTTCACTTTTGTTCATTTTATGCTTATTTTGATCTTTTTTTTTCAGTGGCTTGTTCATTTTGTTCATGCTTGTTCATTTTGTTGACTATTCTGTTAATTGTTCATTTCTCTTCACTTTGTGGATGACTTGTTCGTTTTTTTGTTCTCTTTATAAATCTTAAGCATCAGCAATTCACCAGAACAGAAAAGATGAAGTGAACTTTGTTTTTCCATGAGAATCTAGAGAGATGCATGACTAAAAATGTCCCCTTCAGTGTTTCAAAACCTATGCTCGTGTCAGAACAGAATGAGCATACAGTATAGCACAAGAAATGAATAGGTAAAATACAAACAAAACTTTAATGTTTCCTTACCTGCCCCAGCAGGATTTGTCATCTTACTGACCACCTACAAGACAAAAGCAAAAAATTAAATATGTTATTATGTACAAAGCGGTTGCTGCTTCATGAGTCAGTTTTACATATGGATATTTCTCGTTAGCTAAAGGCATAGTGGCGAGGAATGTGAACAATCACTATGACATTCAAATTCTGGCTGGACAAAGCTGTTCTGTGTAAAAGCTACAAGAAACAGCTCAGATGACTTAGCTGTGAAACCCATTAGGAGACACACGCCCAGTTCCTTGAATTCAGGATCGGAGGATGTCTCTCTGCATTCTTCAATAATACAATAACTGACAAAGTCAATGAAGGGCCTCCTCTGCAGCAAAGAAGGCATGATTTGTTAAGGTTTACTAAAGTTTCTCACTTTCATCATCTGTGCTGACATCACAGAAAACTAGTCATTGTGAATTTAAGATATACAGTGGGGACAATAATTATTGGGAAATGTAAAAATGTGCAAGTTCACCCATTTAAAAAGATAAGAGAGGTT
>JAQQAE010013803.1:0-12613 GCA_029823295.1 Pseudamia nigra | reverse complement strand
TTTCGGCTGCTCCCCTCAGGGGTCGCCACAGTGAAATACCAATGATTCACATGTTTGATCTGGCATAGGTTTTTTACATCGGATGGAATCCTGACATAATATCCCGAGTCCCATTTGTGCAAGTACAAGGATGAACCAAAATATGCTTGAGACGAAGATAAGATCAAGACTCAATACGAGTCTGAATACCAACATCATTTTGAAGTACTACAAGAGTAATATGCAAACCAAATTTGATGCATGACGGTGTTTGTGATTGTTCAGTTGCCCACTTACATATCGCTACAGTCTCGTTGAGGAATAGAAAATTCAAATATATTTCAGGAACAATTAGATTTTTAGTTCAGCTGACATTATATGGGAGTCAAACCTTGGAAATCAACCTTCATCTTTGACAATGTGACATCCATAAACCAACAAAATGACAGAAAAGAAGGTGGACGAGAATGAAAGCTGAGGGAAGGGACAAAACCATGTTCATTTTCATGTAGATTGCTTCATTTTTTGGTGCAAATAAACTGTAATGAATTGAAATTTTAATTGAATTAGGACAAAGAGGAGACTAAAAAAAGATGGATTGAGATGAAGCATGCCAGGCGATTTAGTCATCGAACGAGGCATCAGCTTTTTTGGCAAAGTTTCCAAAATTCATTGTTCACTGACAGTCAAAAGTTTAAACACACTGTCTCTTTCAATGTTTTTTTTTTGTTTCTTTTTATTATTGCAACATCGTACACTATATTAACAATGAAGGCATCCAAACTGAGTGAACACAAATGGAATTATCGAAAAGATAGTCACTTTTTCAGTTCACAGGGTGTTTTGTGATCAAGTTTATGTCATTTCTTGTCTTCCTAATGTGATTTAGACCACCATTTGTCTTGCATAAAGGATGGGTGGGCTTTGAGTTAATAGCCCTAGTGCTACTACAACAACTGTCTAAGCAATGAGAAACAATGTAAAGAGAAAAGAGAGTCCATTGTTTCATTAAAAAAATGAAGAAATGACATTTTTTGGACAGAGTGACAGAAATTTCATAAAGTAATGATGGACTGCCTTTTCTCTTGACTTAACTGACTGTTTCTTGCCATAATATAATGATAATTATAATAACGGATTGGATTTATGTCATTCTTTTCAAGACACCCAAAGTGCTTGACACTGAAACCATTATTCATTCACTCCACAGTCACACACTGGTGGTGGTAAACTACATCTGGGAAAACTGATGGAAATGTGGCTCCAATCTGCACCAACGACCTCTCGACCACCACCAAGCATTCATTCACACTCATACATTAGATGCAAAGTGAGTGAAGTGTCTTACCCAAGGACACAGCAGCAGAAGGACTGGAATTGATGGACCACTCCACTTTCTGAGCTACCACCCCATATGGATTTGCACAATATTTGTAGTAGCACAAAAAATGCTATTGACTCTGTACCCATCCTTTTTCTTAACTGAAATTCTAAAGCACATTATGAAGGCAAGAAATGGCACAGTTCACCTCTTGACAAAGGTTTGGAGTGAGTAGCTCATGAATCTAATGAGAGAATGCCATGAATACAAATACAGCTACTTTGGACAATGTCAAATATCAAACATATCCTGGGTCATTTCACACTTTTGTTCACTACATACTGTAATTCAAAATGTGTTATTTCACAGTTTGCATGTCTTCAGTATTCATGAGCAATGTTGGAAACAACAAAATGAAAGAAAAAACGCATAAAGAGAAGGTGTGTCCAAACTTTTGACTGTCAGTGTATGTCTTGATGAGCTACACCATACTAATTGTCCTGATGACACATGTCAGAGTTTGTCATCAGAGAAGTGCATCCAAGCAGCCATGGATGGCTATACTGAAATAATTTGCACTCAAAGCGCAAACAGACAGACGGACAGACAGACAAAAAACCCGCCTCCACCAAATGTTGCGCATGCAGTGGCACTTGTGGCTCCATCTTTGCAGGGTGAACTGAAGGAATCAACGTTTTGTCTCACAGATTATGATGTTGAAGGGCGGAGGAAAAAGGGAGAATCAGGTCCAAAATGTCCCAAACGCTCTAATCCTCCCTGGAGACAGGTGGATTAGCGGGACGTTCATTGAATAAACACAAAGAGGGAGAGAGAGAGAGAGAGAGAGAGCGAGAGAGAGCGAGAGAGAGAGTAGGGGGTATAATTCCCACTTTGGTGCAGGTATTTGCTGCTGAATTCTCTCTAGCATGGTCGAGGAACAGAAAAACCTTCAGCTGTGATGGTCACGCAAACAGCCACACCCTCTCTGAATGAAACCCAGCCACAGAGCCCAGACCTGAACACACCCTCTGAATAACAAATACCATCAGAACTACTGTTTCAATTAACTTAAATATCTCACAATCCCATTTCTCCCAAGATATTTCACCACAAGAGGACAGCAACTGAGGGCTTTTACTATGTTGGTGCTTTAATGTGCACTCTTGTGCTGTTGCAAAATAGAGAAAATGTTATTTATGAAGTCAAAACTAGTCAACATGATTGGATATGACGGGTTTGAGGCGCAACACAATGACACATTTGATGCGTAAAAGCCCCTTCTCGCCACAGCGGCACAAACGCTTCCATACCACACTCAGACTCAGACAATAAGGCATATTCTGTGGATTTCATCACTTAGCTGTCACGGTGTGATGTTGCAGGCACTTGCCCACCTTGGTGCTGCTGCTTATTCTGCGCGTCCGTGCAGGGATTCTCGAAATCCGACGATCTTCACATGGGTTTTCCATCAAGTTTGCTCTAATTTTAATGCCCACAGCCTGGCTTATTCTAAAACCACCAACTTTTAGCCTCTAATTTATTTACACGCATCCAATGTCAGCTCTGACCTCCATCACTTGGTCGTTAGAGTCAAACGTCCAAGGGCGCACAGCCAACCTCATGCTCCTTGACTTTGCGTGAAATGCGTTTTCCACTTACCGTGAAGATTCCCGATGTCCGTCCTGCGTCCGTGCACCTTGTCTTGTCATGTCCCCGTTTTATAGCTACATCCTCTTTCTTATCTTTGAGCGCTGGCTACAGTAAGTCCATGCCCTCGCTTCAGATTAGGAATTATTGCAGTCTTCGAGGCACGAACAGCCAACAGTCATAAACTTGATGCCCAATAGGGTGAATGAGTGGGTTCAAGCGTTGCCTCCAGCGTGGATGTCTATCAGTTTGTTCCGGACGCGGATGGCCAGGGCGGACGCATCGGACACGTTTTGCGGTCCATTTGGGTTCGGTGCGCCCCAAGACGCGTGCTGCACCAACGCGGACACAAAATAGAAAATGAATCCCCTTGTTCCCAAGTTTAAGAAAAACCAAACACGTGCTGGATTATTTTAATAAAATAGTTAAAGCGTCTCCTTTGAGGAAAGTTTAGACAGTGACAACCGGAGCGCGGAGAGGATGAAAGAGAAACGGCGATAAAGGGCTCAGTGACTGAAGCTGAGAGGGAGAGCGAGGAGAGGGAGGGACGAGAGAGAGAGAGAGACAGACGGAGAGAGAGAGCGAGCTGCAGACTGACTCGCTTCAACGACTACGAGTTGAGTCCCGCACCTTGTGACGCCTCAACAAGCTGCAAGTCAAATAAGCTTTTGCAACATTTGGATTAGCAGCTGCTGCTGTGTGGAAAACAAACACGTATGAATCAGCATCAAGGACTCCAAGTTTATTTCATATAGCCAGAGGCAGAAGTACATTTACTCCATTACATGCAAAAATAAACAAAACAACCAACTAAATAGACAGAAATTAATAATATGGCCCAAAAAAAAAATGAACCAAAATGAGTAACATATGCAGGAACTGCTTGAAAAACTCAAAATAATCTAGTAAATAAGAAAAAAAAGAACAAATAACCACTAAAATGGGAAAAAAAATCATGTCAGTTAACAAAAATGAACAAAGTTGAAGGAAAATTAATAAACTACATCAAAAATGTTATCAAAAATTGTCAAAATGATTGAGTAAATAAATAACCACAAAAGGACAAAACAAAAAATAAGACAATCTTGATGCTTAACAGTAAATAAGATTTAACATCATGTATTTTTATTTGCCTGGTTCTGGATTTGACACTTTTACCTGCAGGATAAATAAGTGGTTCAAACACAATATATGAGGCTGAAATAAATTCCATATTATAAAGCTACTCAGGACTTAGTTCTTATTTTTACAAGTACTTCTACTTGTATTTGAGCCATTATAAGGTAACAATATGGAACACATGTAAATATGAGCTGCAGAGCTGGAGTGCAGTTGTGTACAGTTGTGGTGGTGACATACAGTCATGATTTCCATTTTTCTGAAAAACAAAGAATTCCTAATCAGCTGTTTGCTTGGCTACTCAAAAAGAATCTTCCACTAATATTTCTGTTTACACGCAGCTGTTCATATGCTCATTTGTTTCCACAGTGGCAGATGTTCTACTGTGTGAATTCAGGCTCCCTCCGTCATTCCTTCAAACACCCTCTTGGAAAGGTTTTGTTTTTGTTACTTTTGGATATCCAAAAACATATGTACACTGTCATAGTGTTTAAAACTAAATGTGTTTCTCCTTCTGACTGAAAATGGGAACTTTTACTTGGAGTGTCCGTAGGTACCAGAAGGGATTTTTTTTTTAGTTGCTGCTGACTCAAACCTGCACTTTCCAAATGCATTGAATATATGTAGGAAGATTCCCTGTGAAGTCTAAATAATATCAGGAGATCCACTATTTAGAAAAAAAAAGCCTGAGACAAAATATCCCAACACAATATGACATTTTGAAACAACTGTCAGATTCAGAATACTACATATTCATAATAACAGCAAATACTAAAGTGCACGTAAACATAGACAAGTTGTTACTTCATCCCACTGATTTATCATTACATCTAATTATCCTGTGTCCACATCTGCATCATCTGGATCTCATATTCATCAGGATATAACTTTTACAGACACACAAATCTGATTGAAGCATTCTGAATCTACATGACCTCAGCTCCACATTGGTGGCCCCATGACACCAAACAACCTGTGATCTTCAAGTAAAATCAAGAAACAAGGTCAAGGTCATGTCCAATTTCAAAATTGGGTAGAGGATTTGCTGTTTCATGGCTTCTTGTCATTAAGTAGTGACTTCTGGAATTTAAAACGATCTTAAATTGAGAAAATAAAATAAGAATTCATGTTCACATCAACCTTTTTTCATCGGACAGGCTTCAGACTGTTACATCAGTTGTTGTAAGCAGCACCAAGAAATCTGATCTCAGGTTTGAACTCCATGGCAAAAGAGAAAAAGAAGTGAGGACTTTTTGTACAGTTTTATCTGCTGTTTGCAGGTTCAAAGTACACGATCAGGTAACAACATCAAAATGTGTACCTACATTTTTGTAAGAGGCAACACACACTTGCATCACACACTTAGGTCAAGAGTGAAAATGTCTTGAAATGACTATCAAAACACTTCTAGTCCAGACGAAAACTTGAAATTAGAAACACGAGCATACAAAAAGAGACACTGAGCTGATATTTCATATGATACTCCTCGTGATGTGGTGAGATTCAAACAAAAGGTGGAATCCATAAACCATCCAACCCATTCCTCACAACCCCTGACCATGTATTTTGTCTACCATTGCTTTGCTTACCATCATTGTTGAAAAAACACAAGTCGACACTAAAATAAGCTGAATGTATTTTTTTTTTTTTGTTACTGAAGCTTTTCTATTTGTGTGTTCATTGAAATGTGAATAGACGCGCTGAACTGGAACAATCTTTCACTGGAGCCTGCGTGAGAAAATTAAAAAGGTACGCTGAAGACAGCAGCAGCAGTTTTGTTACAGCTTTGAAATTTAAATGGTGCATGTGCAGACCAGCGTTTTCCAAAAAAAAAAACAGTGTTGATAAAGTAGTGTTTTGATGTTTGACTGAATTTTGAGTTTTATTTTGACAGAATGGGCATGCTTATCACAAAGAGGTTTTTTGTTTGTCAAGTGGAGGGCTTTGTCCATTTACAGTAAAGCTGGGTATACACATTACATTGCAAGCTTGTCTTTGGGCTGATTTTGATGCACACGGCTCAAAATCTAGCCAAGTCTTGTCTGGGTTGGGTGTTATTCGACATGCAGTGAATGGGGCTGGGAGGCAACCAATTGGCAACCAATGATGGGTGGTCAAAAAGTTTATAGGACTCAATATTTTGCACTTGAGTTGTCCTTCAGAAGTGTCCTTCAAACTTGGTAACCATCTGCAAGTTGTGGAAAAAGTGACAAGTGAATATCCTGAGGTCATCAAATTCCTTATGTATAGGAGCCAGTCAAAAAGTTCATATTGCTCATTTGTGAATATTGAGTTTATTGTTCACTCTAATATTAAGCTACGTGCAGCAATGTTAGATGGAAACTGACAAAATGAGCTTGGTTTTGTTATTAAGGAGGCAAAATGCTTAGAAGGAGGTGGCTGGGTGTTTATGTTGGCACACGAGATCTGGTCGACTTCCACAGTGGAAGTCTAAGGTTGTTCAAATGTCGATTGCAAGGTATCTGACAAAAAGGGTGGCTGCTGAAAAGCAAATTTTTTTTTCCCCTTTTACAGTACCACCATTTGACTTAAAAGTTGACAGGATCACAATGGCAAGCTTTCAGGAAATTGTTTCAGACATTCACAAGATATATTTTTTCCTTGCAAGTAGTAGTGCCATTAAATGAAAAGGAGTTGTACCACTTATCCCAAAAGTTGGCAAGATGGAGATATTATAGTGGTAAATAAACATGCCAGGGATTCGGCCACTTTCAAGCACTTGTGACTTTTCTTGTTTTTTGAAGTATATAAAATGGATTGAAAAACTCACCACTATATTTGTGCCCAAATTTTTGAAGCGCTTTCCCCAGCAAATAAAACTAGTTAAACAAATGCTTGTCTGGTTGCCTTTATGGTAATTCCCAACATGTGGGATTTTGTCACGCCTGACTGATTGAGAGTAGTCCTGTGGGTCAAAACACACTTCAGGGAAGAACTCATAATACAGTACATTTGTGTGACCAATCCCAAATGACTAGTTCTCTGCCAGATACACCCAAACCTACAAAACGGCACCGTAGCTTAGGAGACAATGATGTAAGAATGCCATGACTGGGACAACCTGACCAGGATCAATCCATTGGAATGCTGGAGGCAGGGTGGACCACCAGACAAGATTCAAGAGCAGTTAATGTCCATGACTCCACAACAGAGCCCTGTTACAGGCAGTTCTCGGGTTACGCGGGACTCGGCCTACGTCAAATTCGACTTTACGACGCCTGCGTCTCATCCGCCATTTTGTAGTATGCATGTAGTAGTAGTGCATTATTAAATTCCTTGAGTGTAGCAGCACCCCATATTTTAGAGGCAGTAGTACCACCTATCCCATAAACTGGTGAACTTGATTGCAGGCTATACGCATAGCAAGTTTCAAGTAAATTGGTTCTGACACTTTCAAATGATCACATTTTTTTTCTTGACACAAGCAGCAAAAAACGATGAAGCAACCTGTCCCACAAGTTGGTAGGAATGAGATCTTTAGGCCATCCATAACCACGGCAAGTTTCACGTAAATTAGTTCTGCCATTTTCAAACTATTAAGTTGACACAGAATCTATGCAGACACAAACACAGGATCACGAAACCAATACTTGTCTTTTTTGTCTAATAACTGCCTCAGCCATTTCCTACTTAAACCTTGGCTGCCACTTTATCAGTTTCCAACATATTAGGACATACTGTTTTCCATCGAGTATCATCCCTGCATGTCAAGAATTGATGCTATGGGGTCACCCCAGTGTTGAAAAATGGATGCTAAAGGATTATGACTAAGTAGTGCAATGTAATGCCCTGCAAGTGAGAATTGGCTGTGGAAAGATTAGTTGTTCACATACACACACAATTATGTAAAGTTGAAGATTATAATAAAACACCACTTTGGCTTTAAACATCATAAATTCCCTTATTTGTAACATCCCTTCTGATATCATTAAGTCGGAGGATATTCTTTGTTCACTCACTCAACCACCATCCCATGCGCTGATCCCTATTACTCTCTTCTCACTATGATGGATCAAATCATGCGTCTTAAACCCTCTGTCACACTGCTTTGGTTCAACTCTTTATCCTGTTACTGTACATTATGTTACACACAAACAGAGCATTGAAATCCACCTCATTACTATATGTGTCAAAACGAGAAATGTATTGCAGCGTTATACCATTATCCAGTGAGGCTTTACACCAACAGCCATTATGCTGTTATAGACAGAATGTGTATAATTTATTGCACCAGGTAAACAGTACATAATGCAGAGGTTTGCCCTTTTGGATTTGTCTGCACAAGAAATAGAGGAAGATAAAATAATTATGTTTTAAAATCTTGTTAGAAATACATTAGTCCTCAAAAGCAGCCTGTTTTACCTGATGTTAAATGCTTCCTCACATTCAACTGTCTACAATATAAAGGTTTGCTAGCAGGACTTTAAAGGTCCCATATGTTAACACTCCAAAAGTTCCATCCATACCCATTTCATATGCCCACGAAAGACCTGTCCAAGGGCGTCAGCAAAATGAAGTTTGTAGATGTAAGTATGCCGCACATGCCCTAATTTCACTATGGGGGATTTACCGATCTGTATGTATAAGTCACATTAACATGACAATGATTAAAACATGGAAAAATTAAAGACATTTAGCTTGGTGGTAAATTTCTTAATTTGTACCTTTTAGAACTGAAGTCTTTCAGATAGAAACACTCTATTCACTTTGACAAAACACATTATGTCAAGCTTCAACAGATGTGCCAGAGCATCTCTTGAGCAGAGACACTGCCAAAATAAAATTCATGTAAGGCCTTATAAACATGTTTAAATCAGATGAGAATGTTCTGACTAAAATATAATTAGTAATAGTAATAATAATTACTTTATTCATATAGCACTTTTAAAAGCAGCAGTTTACAAAGTACTTTGACAGCAGAGCAAAAACAAGGCTGAATACCGCAATATGATACATAAAAGCACAACCAGTTGGCCAAGCAGCAACATAAAATGAAACAATATGGCAAATACAATAATTAAAAAGCGGGGGAGAGAAGGGGGATAAAGGGAGAGTAAAAGAAAAATAGAGAGGTAAAATAGTGGGAGCATATGAATAGAGAGTAACATTGAACCTTGTGGTACACTACAGGCAACGTGAGCTTTGGTAGAAGCCAAAATGCTTCGGAATCAGAATCAGAATCGGAATGTTCTTTTATTGCCAAGTATGCATACACATACAAAGACTTTTACTTGACATTATGGTGCACCCGTACTAAAGCGCACCAAACTGACGCCGCAGCTGTCCTTGGCGCCCAATGGTAACTACAGTACAAAGGTTCTGTTTAAAAGATAAGAATAAAACCACTCAAGCACAGTGTCCTTGATGCCACCCCAATTTTCTAGATGTTCACCTGAAAGGGCAAGGTGCATAGTATCACTTAAATTTAAAAGAACTAAAATTCCACAAAAAAAACAAACAAATATTCAAGACAATGCATAAAATAGAACCAAAAAATGATGAAAGTTAACAAAAACAATCAAGAAAACAATGAAATATACAAAATGAGCAAAAATAAGAAAAATATGCCACATAATAAAAAAATGAACAAAAATGAAGAAAATAAATAGCAAAATGAACCAAATAAACAAGTAAATGAAATGAGATAATGAAATTAACCCACAGAACTGAATCAATATGTGTTTTGTGGACTTGGAGAAGGCATTTGACTGTGTCCCTCGGGGAGTTCTGTGGGGAGTGCTCCGGGAATATGGGGTGCTGGATGCACTAATTAGGGCTGTTCAGTCCCTGTATTACCAGTGTCAGAGCTTGGTCAGCATTGCGGTAATTTGGACTTGTTTCCGGTAAGGGTTGGACTCTGCCGGGGCTGCCCTTTGTCACCGATTCCGTTCATAATTTTTATGGACAGAATTTCTAGTCACAACCAGGGTGTTGAGGGGGTACAGTTTGTTGACCTCAGGATTGGATCTCTGCTTTTTGCTGATGATGTGGTTCTATTGGCCTCATCAGGCCAAGACCTGCAGCTCTCACTGGAGCAGTTCACAGCTGACTGTGAAGTGGCTTTGATGAAAATCAGCACCTCCAAATCTGAGACCATGGTCTTAAGCCAGAAAAGGGTGGAGTTCTCCCTCCGAGTCGGGGATGAGGTCCTGCCTCAAGTGGAGGAGTTCAAGTGTCTTGGGGTCTTGTTCACGAGTGAGGGAAGGATGGAGTGGGAGATCGACAGGCGGATCAGCATGGCATCTACAGTGATGCGGAATATGCATCAGTCTGTCGTGGTGAAGAGGGAGCTGAGCCAAAACGCAAAGCTCTCAATTTTTCTGGTTGATCTACATTCCTACCCTCACCTACTGTATGGTCATGAGCTTTGGGTCATGACTGAAAAAACAAGATCCAAGATACAAGTGACTGACATTAGTTTCCTCCACAGGGTGTCTGAGCTCTCCCTCAGAGGTTGAGAAGCTCAGTCATCTGGGAGTGTAGAGAGGAGTCAGATGAGGTCATGTAGGCATCTGTTTTGAATGCCTCTTGGACACCTCCCTGGTAAGGTGTTTTGGGCACATCCCACTGGGAAAAGGCCCTGGGGATGACCTAGGATGGGCTGGAGGTACTATGGTTACCTGGTGGTTCCCACAGAGGAGCTTGACAAAGTAGCTGGGAGAGGGAGGTCTGTGCATCCCTGCTCAAGCTGCTGTCACCGAGACCCAACCCCTGGATCAGTGGTAGAAGATGGATGGATGAAATCAACCCAACAAAAAAAAATCAGGAGGTTTTAGAGAAGAAAAGAGATGCATATCTTCTAAAGTGTTTTAATTCATGTTTAAGTGCACATTTTGCAAATATTGAGGAGAATGAATCCCCCCACCCCTCTGAAACCCTGAAATCTATGCCTATGCATAACATACAAGATAAAAACTGAAAATTTGTTAACATGTAGCCAGGAACACAATTCTGCAATTCTTTTTTTTAAGCTCTACTTTTTACTGTGCCAGTTAAAGGGTTAAATTATCAACATGTTAATAAACACAATCCATACAAACAACCAAAATTAAAAAGTAAATGTGCAAATGGTTAAAAAAATTTTTGTTGCTCTTGATACGTGTATTTTTAGTCTCTGTCAAACAATATATTTTTACATTGCAAAGGTCCAGTGCTTATACTAAGTATTGCTGTACTTCTTCATTCCCGAGTGGTGTTAGAAAAATCTATTTAGATTTGTTGACAAAGGAGAAGACAGTAAAGAGGCACAACTTGAATTGCATGTATTCATTTTGTTTGTTGCCTTTTACTTTTTATCATCAGCAGACTTGCTTTCGAGAAATACGTGTGCAGAGCAGCAGAGCAGGTTAGAGAATGGAGGGAAATAAAAGATACAGTGCTAAATACATCCCATCTGCTACGTTTTCTCTCCAAATTAAAGCTGCATAAGAGCACTTTATAGTGGCAGATTAAAATGACAATGGTAGATTAACCTTTTTCTCTCAAAGAAGCTCAGAGTAATGAATGAGTCACCAACCACTGACACCATGCTGCATTTCAGCTGCATATTGGTCCACAGCACAGCTGCCATGTGACATCAATTCTTATGACGTGGATCAGGACTATCCTTCAGTTCTCATATAAAACCAATGTTGAAAACAGCCCTCTTTCATTTCCATAGTGTAGCCAAAATTAGGAATATCCTGTCCCAAGGTGATGCAGAAAAACTAGTCCATGCATTTGTTACATCTAGGCTGGATTATGGTGACTCACTACTGGCAGGATGCCCAAATAAATATATAAAAAAATCTCCAGCTGATCCAAAATGCAGCAGCATGAGTCTTAACTGGAGTAAGAAAGAGAGATCATATTTCTTCAGTACTGGCTTCTATTCATTGGCTTCCTGTAAAGTTTAGAATAGAATTTAAAATTCTCCTTTTAACTTACAAAGCCCTAAACAATAAGGCTGCATCCTATGTCAAAGACCTTAATGTTCCCTATAAACCAATCAGAACTCTTTGCTGTCAGAGTGCAGGTCTACCTGCAGTTCCTCAAATCTCTAAAACCAAACCAAGCTCCTCTCCTATGGAAACAATTCCCAGGTTGGGTGCAGGGTGCAGACACTCTCTGCCTCTCTCTCGCTCGCTCTCTCTCCCTCTATCTCTCTTCCCCTGCCTCTTTCATTCTTTCTCAAAAACTTTCCCCCCTCTCTCCCTCTCTCTAAAACTCTCCCCCTCTCTAACTCTCTTCCTCTCTCTCTCTCTTCCCCTCTCTCCTACTCACACTAGGGCCATTTTGGCTCGAGCCGTGCCAGGGCCCACTTCACACCTTTCCAGAATTCTGGCCATTTCTGCTCACACTAGTCGGTGCCTCGGCACGATGGCCTTTGTGCAGACATCATCATGTCGTCTGTACGTCATCAGGAAGCGCTTAACAGCAGAAGCTACGTCTACAGCGTCATGGAAAACAGACGCAAACATCCCGAAGACTTTACTGATTTTATGGCAAACTTTGGGTCATTTTGTTCGGATACTGTCCTCTGACACA
>JAQQAE010013802.1:0-12613 GCA_029823295.1 Pseudamia nigra | reverse complement strand
CAACCAAACTGATCAGGAGATCCTTCATCATGTAGCAAGACAACGACCCAAAACACACTGCCATGACAACCAAGGAGTTCATCAGGGGAAAGAAGTAGAAGGTTTTAGACTGGACAAGTCAATCTCCAGATTTGAACCCTGCTGAAGAAATTTAAAATTTTGGTGTTTTTGTTATAAACGATGCTATCTTCTACGTTCTCAACCGATTTTGATGTAAATACCTGGAAATAAAAGCTGAAATACTGATCTTTTGTCTCATATTCATCGTTTGATGTCACACCCTAATGTTTTCAGTGTGCAGCCAAAATAAAGGAATTGGCCTCACTGTTCCAATACTTTCAGAGGGCACTGTATCCTGCTCCGGGTAAACCCAGTCATCATTGAATAAACCTTTAAAGTTTTGCCCAGGAGTTTCCAGGGCCGTTTGGAGTACCTACCCCAGGACTCGGTTAGACCCTGTAATTTGACCCACGGGGCTGGTTCCTGTGGTAGAGACATGCACCAACGGCCCTAGCCCCATAAAATTACCCCACAGTTCCAGGAAATGGGAAACGGGCCCATAGACTGATTACATACATGCTACTTGTTTATGCTACTTTTCTTGCCTTGACTGTTTTGCTGCTGTTTATCTGCGGTCACGCCATTGATTTGTTTGACCTTTCATGACATGACTTAAATAGCGTTGCATGTAAATTCTTATGGTATGTTGCAGAAGATGAACTGAAAAACTTTTTTCTATGTTCTTCTGCTTTTAACTTTCTCGTTTTTCCATTTTAACGCGTCCTGTAACCTGAGGAGGCTTGGCCTTTTGCCAGGCCACCATTGTAAACAAGAAAGTGTTGTTAATTAAGTAAAGGTCAAATAAAAATAGAACAAACTTTAAACTCCAGAAATGAAATTGGCAGTTGGATCAGATTAAACAGGCCTATGGATAACAGTGAGTCACCTTGCCCCCATCGTGATGAAAATATGTAGTTGGTTTTGCTATCTTGCTAACTTTTATTTTGTCTTTTTGAATCTGTAATTGTTAATGAGCACAAATGTTAAATTCTTAACAGTATTTCATCGCTTTTTGTGATGTCTGTAAACTTGTGTTGGATAGTTAAATGTTAGTTATATATTATATATGCCAGTGCAACCTCAGATAAGGTGGAAAATGTCAGTTAACAGGGCCTTTGTGTGAGGAGTTTGCATGTTCTCTCAGTGTGAGTTGCCTTCAGCTCGTCCAAAGGCACCTTAATAGGTTAATTGGTCACTGTAAAATGTCTGTAGGTGGATGTGAGCGTGAATGGTCATTCATCTCTCCATGTCAGCCCTGTCAGGAGCCGTTAGCACTGGCACCTTAGTGTTTAAAGTTGATTTTACCACCATCCACATTTTACAATTCATGACTGTTTCTTTTTGTGAAGAACAGCAGTCTGCATAAATATTTTACAAATTGAGAGAGAGAATGATGCAGTGTGTCTACTTTATTCCTCCAGTATTTGGCCAGGTTCAACTAATGATGTAAGGACTTACATTAATTCTTAAATTAAATTTAAGACACATGCTTGTGCTGTCACCCTGGTCATCAGGGTGAACTTACAGCAAAGATTAAAATCATAAATTGCAGCCACTCTGGATATGATGGTGATAAATAACAGTTGCACTTGCAAAAAACAATATTTGTCTATGAGTGTTTGCCAGTATAACATTTCATCATTGAGGTTATAGCCTACTGGCCACTGAAAGAGTTACTTTTTGAAGGGGAGGGGTGGCGGTTGCTCAGAGTCATGATGAAGCTCCCTCTCTCTCTCTCTGCCTTGTTCTTGTAGCATGTATCTGTCAGTCCGTGGCCTTCAGAACTCAAGCCCAGAAAGCCCACTGGGGCTCGTTCTGTCTGACATTGTCATTACTGGACAACATACAAATGTTGTGGTTTACAAGATTGAAAGCAAAAAGAAATCATGTTTCTTTTTCTTATTTCTAGAAGGCAACGTGATTGTGCACATATTTACTGGAAATGAAATGATCCATGAAAAATGTTGACCTATCAATCAAATCTGGCAACAGCAAGAAACTGAAAAAAAAAGCTTTGTTGATTAGGCTCAAACTCTGGACAGGATTTATGACTCTTCTGCTTTCCATTGCACACTCTGTTCCTTGGTTCATTGTTTTTATCTGTTGGTATTTTTTCCATATTTTGTTCTGTCTAACTTATTGGTTCCTTCCAGTTGAAGGCAAAGCATAAGCCATCAGTTTGAGAAAGTGATAATTGTCAGACTGCTCTGGTTCTGATATAGTGGCAGCCGTCCATATGAAATCCATCTCAGCAGCAGTGACAGCAGCGGTGGGGAATGCACACCTCATGAATAAGCTGGCATGCAAAACCTCTTTTACAAGAAGGCTAAATTCAAATGAGCTCTGTTATCAAGCTCTTCCATGGTCGCTTGCCAATGGCTGGACTAGAAGCATGGCTGTTATCCAATAGTATAAAGTCTTTGATCAGTAATAACCAATAAGACCATCACAAGCCTAACTGAGGATCAGACTATTCTTTTCCATTTTGCAACTTGTTTACAAGTTTGTACAGAGCCTCCTCCTTTTAGTATCTGTCAGCCTGTATAATTGTCACTGACAGCATTGTTTGGCCCACGACACAGGGGACATGACTAAAAGTAAAAGGAGCATAAAGCTTCGGAACTTTTTACATCTGCTAAGGAACTGGGTTAAAAGGCAAAATTAGTCTGACAATTACGCAGTGACGATGATGTTAAGTCCATGCAAAAGACAAAAGGTATTGAACTGATTAAAGTGTTAGCCTTTATTCATCTACTCCCTGGGAGGATCAACCCAGAATTTCAGCCAGCTTCTTTTAGTGCTGCCATAAAAGTGTCCCTTCCTTGCAGACATGATGTGAGAGCTGGAGAAGTTCACTCCCTCAAACTGTTTGAAGATTACAGAATCTTGATATGCATGTACCAAATGTGCACATGCTGTAAGAGAGCTGTAGTTTAATACTTACAGTAACCAGTTGTATCTGAAGTTGTCTTGTGTGAATTTTTGTGCAACACACTATGAGGTGGTTTCAATTAGGATATAAAAAATCTTTATGCTTTTTATTTAAATAGAAAAGAAATGTTAAATGTACACCCATACATATTGTAGAAGAATAAAAAAGAACTAAAGCATATTTCGGTTTTGTGCAGAGTTCATTCACAGTTTTTTCTCATGCAATGAGGTAGTATATTCATACTGAGAAGTTATGCTTAAGAGAGTAACATATAATCATAAAGTTGTCACAGTTCACAAACTATGCGATGCTGCTTTATGAGATGATGGCACAAATACCAAATCTGTCTGTTATTGCAAGTGACATTGTCATTATGAACTGACACAGCATCCCTGCTCCAGTGGGGCATAAAAATGTCCCACTAAACCGGCAACATAAACACGCTGATAAATTACATTTATATGCCATCAAGCTGCGACATTTGCTGACACCAAAAATGTTTCTCCAGATCTGCCGAGGCGATGGTTCTCATTATCCAGCTGAGGACTGAGCAGCACTGGGCTGTTAATGAAAAATACACAGACAGTGACCTTTGTAAAGTCTCCCTGCAAATGACAGAGTTAACAAACTCCAGTCAGGATGTAGTGGAAGCTGGAACAGACAGAAAGGGCCTTGCTGCTCAGGAATACATCGAAACACTTTTGAATTTTATCTGTTGAAATCCTCTGGTTGTCATGCTAGATGGACACTGACGGGGTCAAAAGGTCATGGTGCTCGCTAACTGGTGTCAGTGTTTAAGAAACTACAGCTGCAGAGGGTGAAAATGTCAGGTCGAAGTGCTGCCCAGACACCAAGGGGGTTGGAACAAGTCAAAAGACAAGTCTACAGTTTGACTCCACAAAGACTAAGAAGTAATGTCTATAATGGCTAATTTCTTAATTAGCCCATAAGAAATAATAGAGCCCAGAACTTCAACACAGCCCGCCAAATCATGACAAAATGGCAGTAACGGTTCACTGGGATTCCTAAAAAACATGCAGCTCATTAACCATCACAGTAACAGGCTAATTTCCTATTTTGCAGACAAGGTTTATAGAGCAAAATCAAATGCACAATTTTATTAAATATAGGTGTGTCCAGCAGACTGCACATAAAAATGATATTTTGTTTCCTTTAATGTATCCAGATATGCAAGCTAGTATTCTTGTGGTATTATTGTACAACTGTAAAGGCGCACTGAGAAACAATTAGAGGATTTACTGCCAAGTATCAAATTAAACTGCCTGTGACCTCTGGGTTCACTCAGTCATTTTCATAAATCCTTTCTTGGACTGATTTATTGAAAGACTATAAGACGCGTTACCAGACGAACTGTGAATTTGATGATGGCACCATGTTTTTATACCACAGCCTATTAGGCTCCTTTGGAGCTTAGCTGATCACTGCTGATGAAAGGGTCAACACAATGGCAGTGGCAGTCATCCCTGGGACCATTACAGTAATAGTGGGGTAATCATCCTCTATAGTGTTATCAGTTTGTAAAAGTGTGCACAGCAAAAAAATGCCAATAATTATTGTGATAGTTTTCAGCTTTGACTAACCATGAAGGGAAGGAGCTTTCTACCCCACAACAACCTAGACCCAGGCCATACCTAAACACAGATTTTCTAAACCATACGGTTTTTTGTGCATTTTGTTCTTTCATCCAAACAGTTTTAGGTTACTGAAAAGAGACATTTAGTGAATATTTTTCCAGGGAGAAAATCTTTTAACTGTGCAGTGTTGCTCATGGACAAAGAAAAATCATGCAACTTTGTCCATATTTCTAACTACTCTTTATCTATGTTTCCCCTTGTATCACTTTTAATTTGGTGGTGACTTTGGCCCAGGTTGTATCTTTGGGGACATCTCAGAAATATAGTGCTCTAGGAAAAGAGCCGGAATGTTGGCATACTTGACTCCCTCGACTCCATAATCCTGGCAAAACTCCCAGTCTTCATTTTCCTGCTAACACATTGATTCTATTTGAGTGTGATATCAAGAAATAATGGCACTTTGCTATCATTTCACACAAATTATTGCATTAATTTCCTCTACCGCCTGCTGGTGTGGCATGCTCTTGGCAGTCTGAGCTCTGTGTTGTCTCCGAAATGATTTTGATTTTTAACAATTCTTGTGTGAACATGCAGACAGGGTTGCAGAAACTGTCTAACAAGATCTAAGTAGCATCCTAACGTTTGGATTGTTACGTACAGAGCCGCTAAAAATATTGCCTAAAAATTCATTTTAGACCTCAGTTGACCAGGTCCGGGTGCTAACATTGCCTCAGATGTTCCCAGGATATGTTTCCGTGTTCTGTTGACTTGTTCTTTGCTCCATGGCAGGTGCCCTTTCTCATGCTCTCACTGAGACCATATGGGCCCGTCCAGCGTCAGCCTCAGCCTGCACCCGGCACACTGTCTGCCAAAGCCCTGTCACACCTGAGTAGAGCAGATCAAAGAGCCCTGCAGTGCCTAAAACCACACAGCTGCTGCACGTGCCAAACTTCCTTCTCTGCTCCACTTCCTTTACTTTCAGCACATGTGTTTCCAAGGTTGACCACTAATCCTCCATTTATGTGCATTATCACATCTCTAGAACTCAGGAGAATGACAGCTCTGGAAACTCTCACCCGTGTTACTGTGTCACTGGCGATGATATCCCCTCTGGTTTGTCAGGATTTTGGTCTTTTGTCTGTTTGTTTGTTTGTTTTGTACGTTTGTTGCCCCTTAACTGTGGAAAGCCACATTCTGAAAACGAGCACAAGGCTTTTGCCATCTCTAGCGGCCAAACCATAAGCAGCAAAGTATAATTGTCGCTTGGGTTTCCACTTGTAAAACAATGGCTTTGGCCTGCAGTGGAGGCAATTTTTCATACCAGTCAGTTGAAGAGAAGAGTGATTCTGCTCAGCGCTGCATTAAAGCTCCAAATTGGGACTGTCATTAGAGAATTCCACAGGGAACGCTAACGATGCAAAACGCTGACTCGAAGCGAAGCAAGAGAAACCTCTGGGTCAAATAAATATTCTAGTTACAGCCATGTATCTGAGCAACAAACAAACAAATTAAAAATATCACGATTTGAGAGAAAGCTATTGATTATTACTTGGCTTGCTGAGTTTTTCAAATTGTGTCTACCACTTAACAGCGTACGGAGGGACAAGTTAAGATTAAGTTCAGGTCTTCTGCGGCTCAGTGCAATCATCAACAAACTGTGTTTAAGTGATCTTATTGACTTCTGAAGATGCACTCAGTCTGAGTAAACTTTTTTCCCAGAATTGAAAATCAACAGGGGTCTCTTTAATGCTCTCAGCCACATTAATTTCAACAGGGAAATTCATCATTGTCCTCTTACCAGTTGCATTTGGAATTATTAGTACTATGCTAAGTCTTTAACAAATCCATCACAAACCTGTATGATCAACATGATGTATGCTTTGTGCATAATTAAAAATACGGTTGAAGTCTTTCCGGCATGTGTAGAATATGTTCTGTTTCAGCTTGTCTGCTGCAGAAAAGGTTTTGCAAAATGCTATAAATGTGAGGTGCGGTACCGATGCTATACTGAGGTTCAGAAAAGTTGTTCACAAGATCTCAGTAGGGCATGTCAAATTATTCAAATGATTCATTTCCTTAATTACAAACATACGGCGTACTAATATAGACATTGCAAATAGTGTTTGTGCACGTATAGCCCTTTGATGTATGAATTATTAGAAATATGGGGGTATGACATTTTCAATGTTTCAAAATTTCTTTAAAATGATGTCACTTAGTTTGAGCAAGGTAACGGTTGAAAATAGTTACACTTTGTCCATCGGGGCACAGCAGTTTAGTGTACTACATGTATTATTATACTTTACTTACTATTTGATAATGTATAAAAACAAAAATAAAATTATGAATCAATCATCCATTTTGTATAGTATTTTTTGTATTGTAGTGGTGTATACAAGGCCAAATACTGCTTGCTATTGCATATACTGTGGCTTTAATTTGTGTGAAGAATGATATTACCATACAAAGCTAAAGTGCAGTAACTCAGCAAACAGTGAAATAGTTTGGTTTTTGTTAGTTTTTAAAGCATTTTCTTGACAGTTTAGTTTATTTTTGTTCATTTTTTTTCTTGTTGCATTTTATTTGGTTCATTTTATTGATAATTTTGTCATTTTTCTTCTTTTTTGTTCATTTTTCTTTCAATTTTGTTCCCTTTTATTCATTTTCCTTTTTTTGTACCTTTCGCTTCCTATGTGGCTCCTTTTTTCCTGAATATTTTGTTCATTTTAAGTCAAAATAATCACTGCCTTATGGCATTTTGCTTTGCTTTTACTTCAATTTTATAATTACTATAAACTTCATGTCACCTCATTACTGTCCCTTTGCCTTTGTAGGGCAGTGTAGTGGACACCATGCATGGAAGGGTTAATTATTATACTAGTAATTGACTAATCTGTGTGTATAACAATGAAACAATGACCAAAGCCCAGATTTTGCTCCAGAGCTGTGTCCAATGCCTTGCAGCTGTATGCTTTGAATAAAGTCATAATTCAGTGGAAGAATTACTTGCTCGCATTACTGATATTCACTGTACCATTGCAGAGATGCAAGCAAGGCCACGCTTTTATTTTATGATGCAGATGTTTATCAGAAATGAGTCACTGCTGCTTGGCACTGGAAAGCAGCATTGTGATGTCCCGGCATTAATGTCTGACTGCCAGATGCAGTGGTCTCCATTTAATGTTTTCATGACAACTGTTAAATCTCTGCAAACCCACAGAGTTAGCATTTCCCCAAGGTCAGAAGTGGACCACTACTTCAGATTTTTCCATCCCGAGTCACAGTCAAGATGTTTCAGCTTCAGTCTGAAATGAGATACGCTCTGTTAGAATAAAAACAAGGCTTTACCTTGAGCTTCTTTCCGACAGGCCTGTTGAAAATAGAATCTCCAATTGCAATGAAGTTGGGATGTTGTCTAAAATGTAAACAAAAACAGAATACAACAATTTGGAAAAATCTTTTTCAATCTATAGTCAATTGAATATTTTATTTATTTATTTATTTCGAACCAGAATTTAAAGCAAAAGGAAAGAACAGAACATTGGCAGAAATCTTTGAAGTTGAAAAGGATGTAGGATGACGTGAAACATTTATCTAGTTCTAACCCTTTTTTTTTTTTTTTACCAAATTTTAAATCAATAACTCAAAGTTTAGGCTTTCACATCCTTACATAAGGATGTTCAGCATTTACAGCATTACATTTGAATATTTAACACAACACAAATCACTGTAATACATGGTATACACTGTTTTCAATAAACCTCTTAAATTATTCCATATCTTTTAATAATGGTATTTTTGAAGACTTGTTTAAACCTACCTATTGTTTGACATGTTTTCATTTCTTCACTGCAGCTGTTCCATAAATGAACCCGACTGTAGAAAAAGTTTGGCATTTGTTCTTACAGCTGGTTTTGTGAAGATGCATGTTCCTCTTAGACTGTGATTGAATACTCTACAAAGACACGATATTTAATGTAAACAGGTGTGTGTCATGATTGGGTACAAAAGAACATCTCCGAAAGGTTCAGTCCTGGATGGAGTGAGGCTCACCATTTTGTGAACATCTGCCCAACAGTTTAAGAACAATGTTTCTCAATGTACTATCACAAGAACTTTATGCATTTCATCATCTACAATCCATAATATCATCAAAAGAATAAGTGAATATGGAAAAATTTCTCCATATTCACCAACATTGAATGCCTGTGACCTTTAACCCCAGAGGCGGAACTGCATTAAAAACTGACATCATCTACAAGGGCAAGTTAAAACTCTACAATGCAAAGTGAAAGCCATATATCAACAACACCCAGAAATGCCACCAGTTTCTCTGGGCCTGATCCCATCTGAGACGGACTGAAGCAAAGTGGAAAAGTGTTCTGTGGTCTGACGAGTCCACATTTCAAATTGTTTTTGGAAATCATGGACGTTGTGTCTAAAGAGGAAAAGGATCATCCAGATCAGTGAAAAGTTCAAAATCCAGCATCTGTGATTGTATGGGGGTGTGTTAATGCCCCCATGGGTGACTTGCACATCTGTGAAGGCACCATTAATGCTTAAAGGTACATACAGGTTGTGGAGCCACATACCTGTATGCCGCCATCCAACCAACGTCCTTTTCAGAGACGTCCCTACTTAGTTCAGTAAGACAATGTCAAGACACATTCTGCGTGTGTTACAACAGTGTAGCTTCACAGTATAAGAGTGGGGGTTCTAGACTGGCCTGCCTGCATTCCACACCTGTCTCCCTTTGAAAATGTGGGCTACATTATGAAGAACAAAAAAAACCTGGACTGCTGTGCAACTGAAGTTGTACATCGAGTAAGAATGGGATAGAATTCCACCTACAAAGCTCTAATAATTTGTGTCCTCTGTTCCAAAACACTTCCTGAGTATTGTTAAAAGAAAAGGTCATGTGACACAGCAGTAAAAATGCACCTGCCCCAACTGTTGTGGAATGTGTTGCAGTCATCAAATTAAAAATTGGGTGATGATTTGCAAAAAAAAAAAAAAAACAGTTTAGTTTGAACATTAAATATCTTATCTTTGTAATGCATTCTGTTGAATAAAAGTTGAAAAGGATTTGCAAATGATTGTAATCTGTTTTTATTTAAGTTTTACACAATGTCCCAACTTTATTGGACTTGGGCGTTGTACACAATATTAAGAACACAAGACATGCATTGGATGAGTTTCGATGCTTTGGACAGGAACAAACGATTAGGATGACATGGAAGGTAGTAAGTAGCAGTATTTCAGTAACAAAATAGCAACACATTACTGACATAAAATGACTCAAAATTGTGTTGAAATATTTGCTTTAGATGGAGCCAATTTTGAAAACCAAATGTAGTATTCCAATTTCTTCACCTCACCTTCAAATGTAATAGATACCAGGTTAAAAGTTTATATTCGACACTGATTTACAACTTATCACTTCAGGACTTCAAAGGATATTTCTTCACCCATTTTGACAAATAACTGAAAAACAGTACAGTTCCTTTTCCAGAATGTTATTGGCAAATGACGCCAGCCCTGCTGATTCAGATGATGTACTATAAATCTGCCGGGTGAAAGGATTCCAGAGAGCATATTGATTCAAACGCCACAAATCTGGCTGACACAAAGGATTTATAAAATTGTTTAGGGAGAAGTTTTATTCGAAAGCAGGATACGTTACGATGAATGGACACGAGCCATTTCACTTCTTTATTAAATGTTCGCTATTATTAAACGTCTCTTATTGAATGTCTGTAAATTCAAAGTAACTCAATATTTTACAAGTGTATTTTAATGGACATACAGTACGGATAGAAATGTGTAGAGGCCGCTCTCCAAAGAAACGTTAAAAACAAATAATAAACAGGGACATGGCTACTTAAATCAGAATTTCAGCAGCTTCGTCAAAATCTTGTTGCTTGTGTTCCTAGAATTTGTGGATTGTCAACTAAGGTATGATATGCACCAAAAGGAGCCAGAGGTTTTCGGGGTCACTTGGGGAGTAGTGACAACATGCCACTCACCAAATCATTCCTAGCCGCTCTAATGTAAAAATTAACCATCTCCTTCATGCCGACCACAGTGGATTTGAGAGCGGCTGGGCTACACGGTTGCGAATGCTTCCTTCATAATTCAATAAGGATCGGTTTCACTACAGAGAGCGCTGGCGTCAGAGAAGGGAAATCTTTAGAGGAACACAACGCCGAATAAAGTGCAAATGTGGGAGCTTGCGAAAGGTTTCGATTTTGGTTGTCATGGGCTCTGTGTTAGTCTAGGGTTGAGAGCATTTGGTCCATCGCCTAATGTGTTCGTGTTGGCACTCGCCTTTTCGCCAGAATGACTGCCAGATGTCTTCTTTTTTTCCTGGGATGCGGACCTGAAGTACGGTGACTCGGAGTGCCCTTACGCCGCTCCAAAAACCACCAGCAATGTACAGCAAACTGGCACCATTTAATGACTCACACAATTGCTTCAAAGTGAAATTACATCCATTTAAACCTGTCTTACACATCACCCAAGGAGACCCAGAAAAAAGTGTCTACCTTCAATTTATAGCCGAATGAAAACCACAAAGACAAAAGTGGGACATGTGCAAGTTATTATGGATACACTCTATTCTCAGTGATGAGAGCAGCATGTATAAAATGGGGGAGAAAGGGAGGGAGGGCATAATCTCTGCCCGGCATATTTGTATGATACCAGACTTTGAAATGGAAAAATCAAAGGAAAGCTTTTTAGAACAAAATGTGAACTTTGTTGCCGTCTCTTCATGACCAGGCATGCTATATAATCATCATTTTGGCTGTTGTTTCAGGCCATCAAAGGCTCTGCACTCCATTACTATATCACAGGTGATCACAGCAAAGTCAGAAGACATGCTCGGTGAATAAAAGCAGCCATGGAAAAAGTACAGTGCAAGCTGCTGACAGAGTACAAAGAGGGCAGATTGTTTTGGCATGTAAAACCTATGCTCACATATACTTGAATATAGGGCTATAAAGCCTTAATACAACACTTGGGAGTTACGGAAAGAGTTGGTGCACATGGCCCGTAGTTACAAGTCGAGCGCCGTTGTGTCCTAACACAGCTGTGTGTGGCTAAAACAGTGGCAATAGCACGCACACTGACACCGGATTCATCCAGTGAAGTTGTCAGAACTAGAATGCAGAAACATACAACGACAATGTTGCCAATTTCCTTTTATTACCAACAACAGAGCTAGCTTGTGACATTACCAGTTCTCAAGGAGTGTGTAACATTTAGGGGGAAGTAAATGCAGAATGAGACTTAATTATCTTTAAGAATAGTTCAATTTTCAGAACCTACTGTATGTTATTTGTATCGACAGAGGTGAAATAGAACAATACGTGGCATCCAGCGTTGCCGCGTTGAGTTAATTTTTCCTCAAAAATGCAGCCCATGATGTTGGGAATCTAGATAGTAGCCAGTTGTTTGTAGCGGTCCACTGTAAATGACTAGTCAGGTGACGTGGCAGTCAACACGGCTCACAACCTCATAGGTGGATGAGCTAATGCACTGATGCAAAATTAGCGACTGCTGCTTTAATTAAAAAGAATAATTCCCCTTACAGTTACCAAAAACATGTACAGTCGTTGCTCAGTCAGATGCATCATACTTGTTTCACAATGTGTGCCTGAAATGTTTTCAGTTACCAGCAGTTATGGAGTTTTATGAGGTCACAAGAACCTTGACCTTTGGGTTTTGGTCACCAAAACCTAATCAAGACATGCCCAGTGTGTAATTCAGGCAGGTGCTGACATCTCTTTTCGAGACTAATCACTGTCATCCCTGCCTTACACATCAATCAGCTGCACCTTTACAACCGTCGCTGAGTCATTCATTCTGCAATGCTGCTGCATTCACATGGTCATTGCTTGCCTGCAAATCCTAAAAATAATCTCTTCCCCAAACTCCTCCTGGATTAAGTTGAATAAGTAGCAATAATATAACAAGCTCCAAAGCATATGTATACTAATTTTGTCATACAAAATCATGATGCCAG
>JAQQAE010013801.1:0-12613 GCA_029823295.1 Pseudamia nigra | reverse complement strand
ATACAGTGGGTGGGACAGAGACAGTTGGAAAACAAGCAGGGCAGTGGCTCTCGAGGACTGGACTTGGCCACACCTGCTTTAGACTGTGGTATCATACTAAATCTGGAGCTATAATCAAGGGGTTTACTGACTAAAAGAAGTTGCTGGTGTTTGACAGAAACTGAGATATGTTTCTGTAAAACACCAGCAGCTTTTTTTAGTCATGACACCTTTATGATGTATTTGTGACTTGATGGTTGCATTTGGTTTGCAGACAGCAGCATGTGTCGGTCTGTTATTCACAAGTCATAAGGTGTCAAAACAGTTTGTGGGAGATGCAGATGAGTATTGGAGGGATGATACGGTATGAAATGACTGGTTGTCTGTTATTGTCTTCATGCTCGCCAGGATTTCTCGGGAGGTTTGACCCATGGTGTTTTTCCACAGCTCATGTCAACTCTATAAATAATAATTCTGAATACGGACGACAGAAAAGGCACCTTTCCAACAGCATTCAGCGTGAGATGTGATGACACTAGCTCACACACTGTTAGTCATCTGCATGTTCCTAATAGGGTGATTTTTAAAAACTGGGAGAGTCAGAAAAGTCTGCTATTGAACATGAAATCCAAAGCATAAGCAGGCCACAGACCTTATTTTAGTTAGTTTGTACATTCTTTGCAATTTTTATGGAGCCTCAACATTAACATTAACGCCTTAAACTGCAAACACAGTCCAAACTGTATCCCTACAATGTAATACTGACATGTTTCTCACGGTGCCGCTCGTTCACATTGAGTTGACCTGTTCGGATTCAGTCTCACCTCACTGCTCAGTGACAAGGGACGAGCGAAGCAGTTGTTGAGCGAGCCCTGATGCCAGGAAAAACGTGGTGAAAAAAAAAGTTATTTATTGGTTATTTTCTAAAGTGATTATACTCTAAAGCAACGGTGCCCAAAAAGACCCAAGAGGGCCCGAAAAGGTCAAGTTTACATCTTGATTTTACCATTTCTACAGCGTTTCCACCCTCAAGAGTTCATCTCAAAGCCTCTTTTTTTGTATTTTGTGTGTTTTACTTGTCACATGTGGGCAACATTTTCAGCATGTCTTTCTCATCCAGTTGACTTCACATAAACATGAAGTGATTTTTTTTTTGTAAAACTTCAGGTAATTTGTGTCAAATCCCACCTCAGACTTGACTGTAACTCCATAATAAACCCTTCCTTCACCTTTCCTCTCAGACACGACATCTGTGGCGGAGACGCGACTGAACAACCCGAGCCTCGGAGACGGTGCCAGTGTCGGCGGTTTAACTGGCCTGAGCCTCAGTGTCAGCGGCAGCCACATGGAGCGCTGTGGCGTGAGCTCGACTCAGCGGGATAACATGAGTGATAATGCCAGCACCACTGCTCTCGCAGGAACCAGCATCACCGGCAGCCTGTCTGGCAGCTGCTATAACAGGTAACAAGTGCCTTCAGTTACACATATGGCATGTGTAAATTTAAGAGAATGTTACTTGATGATGTCTGATTTATATGAAAAGTGCCCTGGATGTTGTACACTATATCCTTTTCTTTATCAGAATTTGAGACAGGAGGCCTTACTGCCTGAAACATTATGACCGGAGGTTGGTAGAACTCAAGTACATTTACTCTTTTAAGAGTAGTTGTTTGGTAGAATACTTTTTACTCTCACTCAGTTAGATTTGTGATTTTAAAGAAGTACTTCTACTCCAGTTTGCCACAGCTCAATGACTAGGAGTAAAAAAAGGTAATAACAATTACAAAACAATCAATTAAAAGTTAAAAATGAACAAAATAATCAAGAAAATTATCTGAATGAAAAAACTAAGCAACAAAATGAGCAAAAATTTACAAACATAATCAAAAAAAGAAACAAATTGAACAAAAATGAACAAAATTAGCAACAAAATTGACCAGAAATAATCATGGAAATGAGCAACAATTACCTAAATAGCTGTTTGAATGTAATATATGATGCTGTAATAAAAAGTTACTCACTGTTTGAGTAGTTTTATTTACCAGATACTCTTTTACTGAAGAACTGTTAATGACTTTCTACTTGAGTCACTATAATTATAAAGTAGCAGTATTTTTACTTGAGTACTGTTTCTGTTGTGGACTCTGATGCATCTCTGATTATGAGCCATTGAACAGCTTGTAGGTCTACAAGCATTCTTATCTTTTTCTTTCTTGCTGCTTCCTCCTGCCTCTTTTTTGCTTTCTGAGCTTTGCCTTTTTGCATCCCATCAAAAATTATTAGTGTTTTATTGTAAGACTGAAAATCTGTATTTGTAAAGATTACACACTGAAAGTGAGGTATGTGGACGTATTGTGATGTCTCCACACTCTGCTCAGTCACTGCAGGGCTGCTCTCCTCTAAATCAGCAGGCCTGTGCTCATTTTCATCTCTTTTACTACTTTATTCCCAAAGGACAAGGTGTCTTTTGTGTTTGTCATTTTGCACTGATTTTGTGTTAATGCTTGCATCATTTTAATCTTGACTTGCCTTCTACTAATAAATTAAAACCACAAGTAATCATCTGGGTGCACCAACTTCCATTTTGGACCAACAACTCAATATTCAAGCGATATTCCTGTGTTTTTTTTTTTTTTAAGCTACATGTGACTGCTGTAGACAATCCTTTGTGAATATCTTTCTTGGTCAGCTAAACTGGACAAATCCAGCTGAGTGCTTTGTGTTCTCCCGAACTGTGATTTCCAGGATGGAGGTGCAGGCTGATGTCCAGAAGGAGCGGTGTAGTCTGAGTGGAGAGTCAGCCACGGTCAGCCTGGGGACCATCAGTGACAATGCGAGCACAAAGGCCATGGCGGGATCCATCCTCAATGCCTCCATGTCTCTGGAAAGGTCAGCAGTGCGCGATATATGTCAGATAGTATATGTATAGAGTAGTGATCGACCGAAACAGGTTTTTCAGGGCCGATACCGATTATTAGTACGGTAGTTAAGGAGGCTGAAAACAGATATTTGAAGCCGATATTCATTTGCAGTAAAAGTGTAAAAATGTTGAATAATACAATGGATGGATGGATAATACAAACACTTAACTTGGTTTAAATGCCTAAAGCATGTTTATTTAACCAAACAAATAGAAAATATATAGCCCCAGAAGTGCATGGATCCTCGACTCACAAGTCATTGTAGTAGTGGTGAGCTGTAGAGTTTTTCATGTGATTTTCACACAAACACACTATGCTCCATATTACATACATTCAACCCATTGATAATACATAGTCTGCTGAGTGTTTACAGCCAGACCGGCAAACTAATGTTATGGTATAAACTAATCAGCCTCCACCTTAGCATGTTTCACTACAAGAAAACAAGGTAATTGAGCTTTTTAGGTGTTCTCTCTCAATCACACACATGCTTTTACTATCACAGACTGTTTGACTGTCGATTATTAGCAGCACCTTCTTTCAAGTAATTCACAGACATGTCGGGAGGGACGTTAGCGGCAGCTAATGTTTACTCCACTCTATTCTGCTACACACAGTAACATTAGTGGTAGTTCTGAGACATAGAGCGCTGGCATGTTTATTACAATTTCGGGAGAGTTTTCTGTGTTTACCTTCGACACATATGCTTGCTCTCTGGAGCTTAAATTCTCCACACGAGAAAACGTTACCTCTCTGCCGTGTGTGTGTGTGTGTGTGTGTGTGTGTGTGTGTGGACACACACAAGGCTTATACATACTGTGGCTTGTTTAACCAATCGGATGGCGCCGTGGACAGAACAATGCTGGAGACAGAAGCGGCAGGAGAGAGGGAGAGGGACGCTGAGCCGGAATAACACAGATTTTAATTGATTTCTTGATATCGGCCCGTCAGATTTATTAAAAAAAAAAAAAAAAAAAAAACGATAAACGTCAAAATTCCGAATATCGGCGCCAATAATCGGTCAACCTCTAGTATAGACTAGTACTTGTAACATCAAATACAAATAGCAGAGCAAAAAACAAATGGCAACAAAAAACGATTACGTTACCAAAATTTAACAAGTATTAAAATGATCAAGAAAATGCACAAAACTGAGTAGTACCATCTCCAAAATTAATAATAATGAGGATGTAGCTCACCCTAAATCCCCCTCACAATGAAAAAACTCGAATTCAAACCTTAACATCAGCAGTAATATAGACAAATTTAAGACCTTTATTCTGATTAACAGTATTCACTAATAAAAACGAATAACAATGAATTAAAAAAACAACAAAATTAAGAGAAATTGGGGGGCAAGTAACAAAATGATTAAAAAAAAAACTCAGCCAAACAAACAAAAATATTCTAGAAAATGAACAAAATATGTTAAAAAAAAATGACTCAATTAAAGAGCTCAACAGCCCATTCTCACCACTGGTGGAGTCCCACCACTCGGTTTTGGGGGAAGACTCAGTCAGGTTATGATTAATAAATGTCCTTGTGTTTTTTCAGAGACTGCAGCATGGAGGTGCAGGCTGATGTGGAGTGTAAAGGCGAGAATGTGAGACGAAGCAGCGGCAGCAGTAGTCTGGACGAAGGCAGCTGCAGTAGCGGCTCTGCAGGCCTTGCAGGTGCAGCTGGAAGTACCTGTCAATGTCCCTCCGCCTGCTGCTGTGTCCATCATGACCCCAACTACTGTCCCCCATCCCCCTCCTCAAAGGAAGCCTCCACTTCAGGGGTCCAGCAGAAGAGCAAAGGAGAACAGTGGAAAAGAGCTAACAGTAAAGGCGACACAAAGACAGATGAGACCCACAGAGATGTGGACGCTCAGCTCCTGGAGCAGCACAGCACCAACTCCTTAGAGTTTGACTCACCGTCCCTGAGTGGCAGCATGCCTTCAGTGGCCGACTCACACTGTAGCCAACTGTCATCAGAGCTCAGCTGCTCCGATCCCGAAACCTCAAGGCCAGCACAGGCCCCACCCCCTGGCCTGATTGACCCCGGCCCCAGCGCCACCTTTAGCCAAGTCCTTCCCTTGCCTGAGGTGGAATACGACCGCCTGGAACATTACCCTCAGACAACGAGCCACGCGGCCTTGGCGCACCGCCTGCTGTCTTCATCTTTACCGGCTTCTCCCAAAGAGGGAAGCAGCGTAACATTCCTGTACGTCACAGAGGAGAGCAGAGGTCACGTTCCTGATGGAGACGAGGACGCAAGTGCAAAAGAAGAGGAGAGAGCCAAGTACAGCAGCAAGCAGCCTGTCAGCCCACCCAGGAAGCGCTGCATACAAACAGATATTTAAAGAAAACCACCCCCAGACTTGAAGATCAGGGATTAACACTCCAAGTTCAAGTGGAATTGTAAAGTTTATCTGCCGTGGAGGCAGAATACTAATGAGAATGTCATCATGAGCCGCATGAGAGCACTGATGTTTAGGAGAGATTCATGGATGACCAGTTAAGTCAAAGCAGGTTCTGTTGTTTAATGACAGGATCTAGAGCCGGGTGATACGACCAAAAATGTTACTGCTATCCGTAAATCAATAATTATCTTGTGATATTATATAATGGATTGGTGATAAAAGTTTAAAAGCTGATTTTTGATTGGAACCATATGTTATTTGTGGTTTTAAATTCTATGTAAAAGATGAAGCAGAAAATAGTGCAAAAAAACCCCCAAATGGATCATGAACAGAGCTGCTGCTTCCAGCCCGCAGCTTTATGAATTTATTAATTTTGTTGACTATTTTGTTCATTTTTCTTAATTGTTTTTTCATTGTTTTGGTTGTTTTGTTCACCTGTTGACATTTTCCCCATTTTCTTGATTATCTTCATTTTCTGAATACTTTTATTATCATGAATTTTGTTGTTCAATTTGTTTATTATGCTGTTCATTTAACATAATAAAAATGGAAGCATTCTGAGTCCTTATTCAGCAAGATGTAAACATTTCAAACCTGATTAAGTGACATTGAAACCAAAGTGAAGATGTAGAGTATATTGTGATAAATCCAGTTATCATGATATAAAGATTTACCACAGTGAGCAGGAATCTGGTTTTATTGCCCAGCTCTAGACAGGAACGCAAAATGGATTCGATCAAAAGTGTGCGTAAAGCTTCTCGTAGGTTGAGTTGAATGTGTGTGAGCAGGTTTGAAACGAGGCTTTCAGTGCATTCAGAGTCTGTTGTTCAGCGTAAACACATGAATGATTTTTGCTAAGAACCAATCCAAACCCTGTCTGCTGCTATTTTTCTCAAAGCCTAAACCTAAATCTCCTTCTTCACTTCTGCAAATGTCTGGATTTTTGTTGGTGGGAATCTGCATGAATCCAACCTTGAAGTGTCACCGCTGTGCCACTATTACCGCATCACAAACAGGACAGCTGAAGGACTGTCCAACCCTCTGGGACCAGTCCATCCAAGAGCAGATTTTATTCACCATGTTCATCTGTAAGATTACTGGTCATTTCATGTCAACTCACTGAGGATGGTGGATTTTTCTTTCTTCTTTTTTTGAGAAATTCACGTGAAAACCTCATCTTTTTTCTGTAATATATATTCTCATTCATTAGTACTTCCATCAGTTGTTACTTTGGTCCCTTAGCATTAGCTGTCCCTCTCTGCCTGGATTTTCTGTTTTTCCTTTTGTTTTGGTCTGTTTTCTCTAGTTGGGTCGTCTCGGCCAAGAGCAGTGTGTCTGCATCTCCGACTAGTTACAGCTTCACACAGTATGTGGAGGGTGCAAGCAACTCAACTTCAATTCACAATGCAAGAAACGGAACTGATCTCCATTGATGTCATTTCTCTGTGGAAGTGTCCCACAGAGTTTGTTGTTGAGTTTAAGTGTGATGAGGCGTGTCAAGAAAATGACCAACAGTTTCCCCACTTTTTACATACTTAGCCTTTTCTCACAGTTTTTTTTAATCCAACCAGTATCAGTAGGAGATTCGACTGACACCTGGAGTCTTCCTTAGAAGTGTCATCTGATCACTGATGCTTTGTTCATCAGATGATGCGTCTGGAGGCTGATACTGTGCAACTGTTTTGGCTGCAAACACGTGAATCCAGCATACACTGCAATTGTGCCATAGTGCACTGTACGGGTGAGAATGGACACCCTGACCCCTCTGTTTCAATTAATACTAGGCAGAAATACTGTGTTTTTTCCACCTCTGTGGGTTCCAGTTTCTTTTTTCATGTTTCTTTTCTCTTTTTCCTTCAGAGCAACACCTACTCTCTTCATCACACACATACAGACATGGGGATGTAATGTTGCCACATAAGCATGCCGATGCTTGCCTGTCTGCACAGGAAAGTTAAACTAGTCAAATATAACTTATTAGCTCCAATACGTGATATTTGTTTGACTTTTATTGCTTTCTTGATTTCACTTTTGTTTCCTGCTGCTGTTCTGTTGTTGCAGAGGTGTGGTGAAGGAAAAGCAGAGGAAATGCACAGTGATTGCATGGAAATCAGGCATGCTTTAACCCATCTGAGGAATGATTTCAGGGTCCAACTGCGTGGGCTGCTGATAAAACCGCACAGGGTGCAAAGCACGATCTGACTGCAATCGCTTGCGAATGGCGTGGGCATCCACGGCTGCATATCGGGTCTGAAATTGTGCAGTGTGCACTGGACTTGTGGAAGATTGCATGTTTCTGACTTGTACTTTTGTGTGATTTAAAGGAAATATTCTAAAAGGAAGACAAAATTAACGTATTTGAGCTAGTGTTAAATTTGTGTTAAATTTAATCTGTATCAATACTGCCTCTTTTAGTAGGACCAAAGCCTGACTGTTTGGTCCACATTGTACTTGGAGGGATGTTTTTCACACCTGTAAGTTTGGTTTGAATCAATCTGGAAATAGACACCCTTAGATACATCCAGAACCAGACTGGAAAAGAATGGTAGGATTTTGCAAGGTTTAACAAATTTAGCAGAAGAATATACATTAAAATCCATGACATGAACAGGGAGAAGTTGCCACATACAAGGTGTGTTGACATGGAATGACTTGCTTTAGTTTAAAATGTGATGCCTTTTGTTTTTCTTGTGTTGCGTCGCTTAATTTTATTTTCCATTTTGGGAAAGTTGGTTTTTAGTGTCAAAGCCCTGTATTGGGTCCAAACGTTAAACTTTGTATGAGGTGGAAATTGTTTTGACAAAGGACTCGAACCATGGTCCTTTTGACTCCTTTTTTAATTCTGTAGATTATAGTGACTAGTTAAGCATATCCTTAAGCAAAATGGCTACCACATATCAGTTTTGTCGTCACTGTTCTCGCTCTGCTCTGAAAACAATCAAGCAGACCGTGTGGTTGTACCCGTGTATTGTAGCCATACGTAACTGCAGTTTGGAGTGCGGGACACATGGTTCCTTCTAAACACCAACTTAAACCCTGTTTTTGATTTTAAACTGTGGCATTCCTTATACACTTTATTATACAATTTATAGAGCTTGTTTGGTTATCATAAACAAAAATGTCAACCAAGGGCTGGATGATATGGCAAATAATCTTAACATGGTAAAAATCTGCACATCAGTGAATGCTGATAATTATCACTATAAAATCACTAAGGTTAAAGGCCAATTTTTAGACTCAAGTGGAAATTGAAGAAACCAAATAAACAAGACAGTAATGTAAGAGACGAGGAAAAAATAACTTAAAAAGACAAAACAAGATACAGAGAGTGTAACAGAAGACGAAAACATAAAAGGAATAACATTAAAATGCGATGGGCGTGGAATAAAAGATGAAACATGAATAAAACAAGATTCTTCCCATGGACACACCACCCTCAGGAATGGTCGTGAGGGCTATGTGATTTGGCAGCTGAAGGCAGAGGTCCTCTATGGTCCAATCCCTGGTAGCCAAAACTAACTCCAACTGAGAAAGAGGCCCTGGGCCAGACCCAGGACACGCTGGAGGGACGATGTCTCTCAGCGGGCCTTAGAACTCCTGGAGGATCAAAATCAAAACAGTGCAACAAAGATGTAAACTGCACATAAGATCAACACAATAGATAAAAGATGATTCATACAAGATATATAAATCAACAGACATAACATAAAAGATGTGGTAAAAATGACTTCAGAGAAGAACAAAGATGACGAAAAGACAAAACAATACAAGATAAGAGCAAAAAAAGACACAAAATATATAACATCATCTCTGATTTTGTCTGTTGCCAGTTTTGTCGCTTTCTTCATTTTTCATGTTGCAGAATAAATTGGAGTGCATTCTTCTGGTCAAATTCGACAGGTTGAAAATGCAAATCACAGTGATATTTATCACGGTGTATTTTCTGCCTCATCATTCAGCTCGAGTTCAGCCAAACAGTGTCAAGTATTTGCAATAAATATAAAGCTTTTGAGTAATGTTACTAAAATCACATATGAGGAATCAAGGGAATTGTATATTCATTATAGCAACGAACCTCAAGCTGTGCAATTCACACTTTTCTATATATTGATATTTAAGCATATTCGGTCTTTCACTGATCATTAGATCAGTGAAAGACAGAAGACCGTAGTCATATATTTTTCTCCAAAATCTTATAAATGTGTCTGTTGTTATTTGGGCTAATTTTTTTTCTTGAATCCTTGAAAAATGTTGATGCACATTGTCTTATATTTGACCCACAGTGCCTTTTTCAGGAAAATCCATTTTCCTTTCCTTGTTGCGTAAATGACCTGTTGAAAACAGAAACGTGAAGTTATGTGAACTTGGTAAAGATTTTGCCCACTCCTCCAGGTACCAAAACCACTGAATGCTGGCCTGGATAGACCATAAAACATACAGTAACATACTCCAACAGGGAATTAATGCAAGAAAAGTTTTAAATCCAGTCAAACCACAAAGGAGACTAAGTTTGAGTTATCTATTGGAAGAATATGAAAAATGTAATCTCAAAAAGCCAAAGTCTGAACACGGAAGAGTTTATGTTACTGCAAAAATGTTCATTTGAGTCAATACTGATCGTTACCCAAGTCACTGTCGGATCTTTATTTTATTCAAGTTGAAAGCCTGGGTTAAAATGGGAAGAAATCAGGTGATGTTTACGGTTTTAAACGATTCACAAAAAGAGGCAACAAGATGAGGTAATATGAAAATATTAAAACCAGTGTCAGAGGCAGAAAATCAAAGATGCCGAAATTGACAAAAACATTTAAATATCCGTGAATAGAATTGAAATGTGCAAAACCAACAGGCCAATGTATACGACCCTAAATCACCATTAAATTAAGACCTGATATTTTGTCACCCAGCCCTAATAAAACCTTTATTCCCTCTGAAGCATGGATCCTGATCCTCCTGTGTGGAGCGGCTGCAGTCAGCTCAGCATGAACGATCATGACATGTAGTTATTGTAGTAGAGGAAGGATTCAGCTCAGACGCCTCGGTCATATTTTCACTGTTTCATTTGAAAAAGAACAAAAGCAAAAAGCCTGTGAGTTTTCTACTCTTCAAAGCCTGATGCCTGATCTATTTTCTAAGTGTTGAAAGAGTATATATTTCCTACTGATTTGCTTTATAAAGTGCATGTAAATGCATATCCTTAATAAAATTCTCAGTCAATGTGCTTGTGTTATTCTTTTAGTCAGGGTGTGGGTAGGTTGATTATTGCGGTCTGTTTATGCTGTAAAAAAAATCTGTGGTGTTGGGTGGTAAATCATAAACAGAAATACTTTGTTAATCACACAGGAAATTGTTTGGTCTCAGTTGCTCTGTGTCAGTATACAACTTACAAGTAAGAACGTACCAAAATATTTTATTACAAAGATGGAAAGCACCAGAATGTTATATTGTATTAGAAAGATAACTAGTGTTATACAGTACAGGGTGTTTCAAAAACACAGACCTGATTTGAAATCAAACAAACTGCCTGTGAATGAAACTCTTACCACATGAAAGAGTGGGGCATGGAACTTTTTTTTTAAACTACCACTAGGTGTCGCTCCAGTTGTTCAGACGGGACCCAGTGACTTGACGCTACACTCTCGACTTCTAAGACCCCAGACATTGTACATCCTGTGACTTCTTGTTGTGGGAATTTGTCAGACACTGTTTTTGTGCCATTAGTGACTAATCTGGATGAATCACAAACATGACAGCAGCGGTGACCGGAGTTAATGAAGACACTCTGAGGGACGTTTCATCTCCATGTTGTTCATGCAGCAGCTGGAGGACATTTAGAGCATTTATAATAAAACCTGAGAACTCATTATGTCTCGTGTTTCTGTTAAGAAATATACCAGATTGAAATTGGGTCCATCTTTTTGAAACACTGTTAATAGAAAAATCTAGAATAGAAAATATAAATATAAAAATTGAAAATTGAACTTGCCCTCTTAAAACAGAATAATGCCTATTAAAACAAGTACTGTGTGCAAAAAGCACTGGACAAACATCAACATAAGTAGTATCTGCACAAACAGACCTTTGTAATGAATGTCCAGCTATTGAGAGTGCAAAATATTGTCATGTTGTTAAATGTAAGAATGACAGTCTGATGGCCACACGTTCTCCTGTGACTGATCAGCACATCGTGGACGGGGTGAAAGATCCTGACCAATATCGCCTTCATTTTGGACAACATTCACTAAGTTCAAATCTCACCTGTTATCCTTTACTGCATGTCAGTGCAAAATGCTATAAGATGGAGTGAACCATTTCATAAAAAAAAACTTAAAAGCAAACAGTTACATTTAGGGAAGGTAACAAACCAGCAGTATAACCACCATATACTGAAATTATTAACTCAGACACAATTGCACATCGCCTCATATCCATTTCTGTTTATTATTTACATTTGCATTTAGTCTATTTACATACAGTACATGCTTTTACATTCCAAGCAGCTAATGTTAAGCATCGAGTGTTTTCAGTTTAGTTGATTTTTATGCCCTAAACTGTGAAAATGAGTCAAAGTATGATATGAACATCACAAAAGACATGAAAGAAGGCTGTGGCACATTGTGCTGTTTGCACAGTGAAACAATGTACACGGACGAATGAGTTGGGTTTGAACGGAATATTTAAAAACAACTGAAATCAGAATCAGACGACTTAAAATCCAGCATCTGCTTATGGTTTAACATTATCCTGCATCGTCACTGCTGATTTTATGAAAGTAAGATCAACTCCTACAGGAATACAATCTCTAACAGGCCTAGAAATCATCTGTAAATTCAAGCTAAAGTTCCTCCTTTAGACACTAGATGTTTAACCCATCCATTCATCCATTTTCTACCCCTTAATCCTTGTGAGATTCATCATTTACACTAATTCAGACTAAACATGTACATCCTGCATCCACTGTGGTGATTCAGATCATCAACACGTTCTCTGGACCAGTTCTAGTTTTCCCTGAAAATGTTATTAAAATCTTTTTGTGACTTTTTGTGCATAGAGTATTTTTATAGACCAGTTAGGCTTAGGTTCACAACCCCCATACCCCCCAAAACCCATGAATCTGCCTGTACGAGATGATGACCCTGCCGTGTTCTGCATCATGTTCTTCTGTGTGTCAAAGGTCGACCAAGGTTGAAACAGTGATCCATGCCTTTATTTCATCACAGCTGGATTACTGCAATGCTCTTTACGTTGGTGTTAGTCAGTCTTCACTTTCTCGTCTACAGCTTGTCCAGAACGCTGCTGCGCGTCTCTT
>JAQQAE010013800.1:0-12614 GCA_029823295.1 Pseudamia nigra | reverse complement strand
TACTCTTAAATTGTAGGTTTTACTTAAAAATTCACACATTTAGTTGTATTTAGTGTTAAAAAATATTATATGGCTCTCATGAAAATACATTTAAAAAATATGTGGCTTTAATGGCTCTCAGTCAAAAAGGTTCCAACCCCTGCCATATAGCATCTCTTGAGATAGATTGACATAGTCTTCACTGTAAAAGGCAAAGATTACTGCAATAGAAAATTGAATACTACTTGTTTTTGAGTGGAGAGGGACTTAAAGTATTTGTTCATTTCTGTCCGTGTCCTACAGGTAACAGAAATCTTGGATTACTGGGGCCCAAACTCAGGCCCACTGACGTGGAGGCTGACGCCAGCGGAGGTGCGTCAAGTCCTCGCTCTCCGCATTGACTTCAGAAGTGAAGACATCAAGAGGCTGCGATTGTAACCCATAAACCTACTACTTTATCTGTGATGATGCATTTCACTAAAGTGCTTTACAAAATCCAGGTGTAAATGGACACAAATGGAAAAAAAATGCTGATTGCACATGCAGGAGATTTTAGTCTGTTTTTCAGATTCTGCTGAGTAACAGAACAGCTTTACAGTGCAAGGGTTGGCATTGCATAAGGACAGTCGAGAAGTATTTAACATGATTTGACTGTAAAAAAAAAATGAGACTATTCCCAAATGTGTAATTAAAAGTGTAAGTCTGTAATTTTGTTGTCCCGGGAGTTTTAACCTGTAACTGTTCTGTAAAACGAGGACACTGTGGGAGTGAGGAGTGGAGCTGTGTGGCTGTCAGTGAAACAGAGCAGTAATGAACATCATACCCATTAAACTGACAGAAGCAGGTCAGACAGCTGATCCAGCCTAGTCATTCAATATATGAATAGCTCCTTGTCCGTGAGGATGGAACACTTTTAACCTAATAAATTGAGAGCCGCTGTGCAATGCTTCTGATCCCTGCCATCCGCCACATTTCACCAAGTGCTTCCCTATTGCTAAGCAAGACCTGCTCCCAATCTTTTATACATATTTATGACAATAAACACAAAGCTGTGTTCACCAGGCAATGAAGCATTAAAAACGGTCCATTCTCATAATGTTTAGCCTAATTTCCTGTTCTAACCTAATTCTGTGCACAGACTGAAAAAGGTCAGTGTGTGTATAAAGTTTTGCTGAGCAGGCGGCGCTGTGATCATACCCTCTTTTTGTTACCCTGCAGTATAATCAGTCAGACCACAAATGCAGGAGTAGTTAGGAAAAGTGTGGCTTTAATGTAAACACAACATTCGATTGGCTCAGCACAAACATTCCACATGAGAGCAACCAATAAACTACTGAATAGGACGGGGTGCAGCACAAAAACATTCACAGTAAAAAAAAAATCTGGTATAATCATAATATATATACAGTACGGTGCTTTTAAGGTGAGAATGGAGATAGGATATGAGGACTGATATGTGATAGGTAAGAGTATACAGGAACGGGAGGATGAATTTCTGGGTGCACAGGTGAAAATGGAGAGCTGTACTTTTTCTCTACTGCAAGAGAAATGTGACAGAAGGGGACGATGGTTCCCTGTTGAACTCATCAGGAGAGACGAGGGATAAACGTCTCGACTCCCCAGACAGAGGCTGCCTCAAATGATATTGTTCTCCTGGTGCGGTCATCTATTTCTAAACAGATTCACAGAGGGGTCGGGGTGAAGCACCACACGGAGAACAAGATGCCATTGGAGGACTGCTTTGTACCCTCTGATCACAAACAGGTATTATTATACCCCAGTTTTCCATGACATGAAATAAATATGTGGCACGGGATTTCAGGAGGTAGGAGGAGGCATGTAGGGCATGAGGCTTAAATAAAACATGACAATAAAATGTTATTCTCTTACTTAAAAATGAATAGATGATAGTATGAACATGAGCTATGGTTTCTGATTCAAATCCCCTATCTGTCATTCTCAGATGGTTGGCACCAATGGGATGTGTTTTGAGATATTGTTGGCTGACAGCATTTCCTCATGCTACAGGAGGCCAATGGCAAGGGGCAGCCACTCTGAACAGAAGAATCCTCTCTTTCAGTAGTTTTAAAGTAAAAAGAGAAAAATGAGCGAAACAGACCTGTAGGCTATTCAGTCATGTGTGGGTCTGAAGGAGAGAGGAGCTTTGTCCCTTCTTAAGGTTAAAATAGTCTCCTTCTTCCCAACCATGACCCTCAGCCACAAGAACAGCACCTCCCCAACATCATCATCTCCACCTTCATGCACACAGCAGCTCTTCAAACAGCGCACCAGAGGCCATATTCAGGGCACATAATCGCCCTGACAGTCATGTAAAAATATTGTTAAGATAATATTCCTCACTGTGGCTTAGTTTTGCAAAATGGGATGCCGGCTGAAATAAAAACCTCAGGTGCTGCAGTTTCTGACCTTCCCTTCCAGCTGTTGACAGTCATCAACAAAAACATAAAACATTCAGCTCTAAAACACATTTCATAAGACAAAATTGGGGTTGTATACTGAAATCAAAATAAGAGAAAGGGAACAAATCATGGCAATAATCCAGTGTGGTGTCTGACGGCAGCTCTTTGGGTCCATTTGGACGTGTAGACTTACATATTTATGTGTTTAAGTATCATCAAAATTATCATTATTAACACCTCATACTCTCCATGACAACCTCTGTGCTTGGCCAGGCCTCAGTATAAGCCACACCCTCTAAGGTTGTTTGCAATAATGATGTCAGTGACGGCATCAAACACTACCTGGATGTTTCCTGTGTCTGTGGCACAGGTCAGGTGACAGTAGATCTCCTTATTAGGAGAGCGGTTCTTACTCTCAAACTGAACCTGAATATATGCAGTAGCATCATCATAAGTATTAGCACCTGCAGATAAACACACAGAGGAGAGGAAGACGTAGCATCAGTCAGTTTGTTCATGAAGCAGCTCTGCTTATGAATGACAGGCAAGGACTGTAATTACTGTCATTAACAAGGCTAAAACAATGCTATGCAAAAAAATAACACACTATACTTTGAAAAAAAAAAATCACCTATAGCTTTAGTCTTTTTCAATTAAATTCACTCAAAAGCCCAGCAACACTAAAATACAATAATATACTGTACATTTTAACAGCGATTTTTTTCGGTTGGTTGTTCATTTTAAGTTAATATGATTCTGCGAAACAGTTCTTTTTATACCTTTTTCAATTTTGTCAATTTCAAACATGTTATTAAAATGAAACAAAACTTGAGGTGAACGTAACAATTGTAGATTAATCTGTGATTTTTTAAATATTTATCAAGTAATACTTTCGGTGACAAACATTGGATAATTATGAAAGAGTGTTTCTCAAAGGCCAAGTTGTCATGTTAAAATATTTTGTCTGGTCACACCATACAGAGAAAAAAATTAAATCAGACAATTTGGACTTTTTTACTGAAAGAAGTACTTACTTTTACAACTAAAACTACTCAAACCAACTGATTATGAAGATAGCAGGTCATTAATTTAGTAACTGAACAATAATCATTCAACTTTTGCAGCTATAAAAAACACAAAATCGCAATTAAAACATAATCAAATTACTAACCACGTCTTAAACACAAAGTCAAACACCAAAGCAAACTATGAAAAACAAAACCAAATAAAAAAATGCGAAAGCCACGACTCACCTGTGTATTCTGGAAAACAGATCGTCAGTGGTGACTTCTTGATCTTCTCAGCGAACAGATCCTTCTTGTTGAGAAATAGGATAATGGAGGTGTCGATGAAGAACTTGTTGTTACAGATGGAGTCAAAGAGCATGAGCGACTCATGCATGCGGTTCTGCAGGAGGAATAAATAAAACAATGAGGTTACTGTTGCCAAAAGGAACAGTGTGCACAGAGGGAAACAGTACGTTACATAACAGTAACTCTCAGTGTGATGTGGCTATGGTTTTTCAGGGTTAATAGAACTAATAGCGGAGGTTTCACTCTGTGTTCTGGATGAAGGTCCTTGCTTTGCTGCAGATCTCGGGGTTTTCCTATTTTTGCCACTACAGGGTGTCTGATGTACTTTTTATAAAGTAAATAAGTAGATACTTGTGACAATAGTGAAGCCCTCAGAGGTAAATTAGTCTCGATAAATAAAATCGTCTCCCCTCTGAGTACCCATAACTCTTCTGGCTCTTTTATGAGAACAGAAAAATAAATGAAGCCACAGATATAAACTGTTCACCAGTGGATTAATAAAGCATGCAGTCATACTTACAGTCGTCTCGTCTTCATGAAGCACCTGGTCGTAGCCACTCAGAGCGACACAGAAGATAATAGCTGTCACATCTTCAAAGCAATGGATCCACTTCTTCCGCTCTGACCTCTGACCTCCCACGTCAAACAGCCTGTAAAATGACAAGATAAAAAGCTTAATCTAAGAAAACAGTGAACATATCATCATAAGCTACCGACTTTACCTGAAATGAAGGTTTTTGAAGGTGAAGTGGGTTTCGACGATACCAGTGGTCTTCACTCGGGTTCGCAGAATGTCCTGTTCTGTGGGCTGGTAGTCTGCTGCCCCAATCCGATCTAAACTATCCAGGTAGCTGAAGACAACAGGAAAAAAATCAGTTTCACAGGTGTTTCTCGGCCTCTCAAGAAAGCAAATTATTCCCATGTGGTCCTATTAGTTAACTCACTATTTAGCCGAGTCATTGAGCTGGTATTCCCGGGCACGGTTAAAACACTCCTGAGTCCCAGCGTCAGCCCATAAACGCTTCATTGCAGTGAGAAGTTCTGCAGAGTACGGCTCTGTGTCCTCCATACGACTGACCACATCACACACCAACTTAGCATCAGCCTGGACACGTCACAAAATCAACAAAAAACAAACAAAATTAATGTTTTTCATTTTTCAGCTGATGTAGCTGTACTTGTTAATATGTCTCTAACATATAACATACTCAACTTCATCTTCATATGAACTGAATCTATACAGTAACAGAAACATTCTCCATTTAAACCATCAGCTCCCAGGTTTTCATCACCAAACCAAAGAGAAAAAATGTGGAATATACATGGGATTCAAACAAACAGAAAATAATTATGAACTGCCATAACATCTTTTACTGAGAAGAAAAAAAAAACAATAATTGATCATCAATAAGTAATGCAATGAACTAAATAATCAAACAATTACAAGAACGAACAACAGAATCAAGACAGTGAACAAAATATTCAATGAAATAAACTTAACATGAGCAAAATGGCTCAAAGACATTAGAAAATAATCAGGACGATCAATGAAGAAAATATTCAACACAGTAAACAGAATATTATTACAATTAACAAAATAATTACTACATAAAGTGAACTATTCAAGAAAATTAATAGAACACAAATTAGTCAAAGGAATATACAAATAATCAAAACAATGAACTAAAGGATCAAGAAAACGAACTAAATGATTGTGACAGTGAAGAAAACTTGACCAAAATAATTAAAAATGAACAAAATAATGAAGACAATGAACAAAATAGTCATGACCGTAAACAAAAGGTGACAAAAATAACTAAAAATGAAGAAAATAATGAGGACAAGGAACTCAGTGATCAAGAAAATTAACATGATGATCATGACAGTGAACAAAACATAACAAAATAGCCAAAAATTATCTAAATAATCAGGATAGTGAGGCGTACAATCAAGAAAATGGATAACAATAATCAGCTCCAATGTACAGCACTTTTGTCTATTGGAGTTTAAAGTGCTTTATAAATAAAGTTTGTATGGTATTGTAAGAAAATGAAGAAAAAAGCACAAAATCATGAACAATTGGGAGACCCATCTTGACCCCAACTTTGAGAACTGAATATTTAAGTGGTCAAAGACTCTAATGTTACCTAGAACAGGTTGTCTGTGGATCACTTTTGAATATGGAAATACATCAGTCATGGATGCTTTCACCCGTATTAATCTAATAGACCTACATAATTGGATACTGTAACGACATCCACATGACATCAGTGGGATAAACATGCCTAATTATTAGATATATTCCATGTGGATAAGGACAGTAACTAACTTTTCTATCCTTGTCTCCGAACTCGATGCCCAGTGAGTCCATGGCTCGGAGGATGGCTGCCAAGCTCTGGATGGTGTTGCTGTAGACCACAGGCTTATACTGTTTCACGTCATCCCCAGAAAAGCCATCTTCATGGATAATCCTGCAGGCAGACACAGATACTATATTAGCACAAAGACACAAGAGTGGGCTAAACAGGAAAAGTGACACATATGCTCCTGCAGACCTAATTCTCCACGTCGTCTTCAAGTCCTTCCACTGATCTGAAAGACTTCGTTTCAGTCAGTGTCAATGAGTAAGTGGGCAGAAATTGATCATGTTCTCAATCTGTGATGGGTAGCAGGGCAGTAATGTGATATTTCAGCCATTTATAATTTATGACGTGCAGTGGAGGAGAATCAGTCACAGTTAATCAATCAGAACTATACTGTTCAACTGTGCAATACACTCTATGATGTGCTCTGAAATAAATCACACTTCAGCTTCTTATGGACTGGATCTATGAAGAATCGGTCATGCTCCCCGGACAATCACACTGGAAGGAATCCGAAAAGCCATCTCCAACTCGAGTATACAAAAATAGTAACAGCTTTAACCTACATTCATCTGATCAGAGTGTTTCAGTGTAAATAAAACACATTCTACAACATCTAGTTTAATACAGCAATTACAACATCACAATGACATAAAACATTAATCTACAGGCAATATAACCAAACTGAAAACAAATGCCAAACCATTACATGTTTTCACTAAGTTCGAATTAATCTGTGCACCTGGTGATAACTTGACTGAACAAACACTGTGTCTAAAAATAGAAAAGATTAAAAATAGATATCAGTGACATTTCTGCAGCTGTAGCTGACCAGCATGGACATAGTTCTTTGCAATATTATTAAAAAGTTACTTCTCAAAATGATCATTTCACAAAATCTACTCAAATTGGCATTCCTCACACCTCCTGTTGTCTTATGATATAATTCTTTATGGTTTATGGTAGTATTTTTTATGTTTTTACTGTAGGTACTTTTGAGTTCATATTTGTGTTAATTTTTTGTCTTTTTAATACTTTAATCACACTGGGACCTTGGACAACTACTACACCCAATACCCTTCAGTTATTTAAATCTGAAAGTACAGCTGTTGTCTGTCACTACTAAAAAAATTACCCAGTCTCCACTCTACAGCACTTTTCTTGTTTTTTCATGGTCTCCAAACTTTTACAACTATAACTCTTTCTTTCTCCTTTAGAGCAATGACAATGACCCCAGGTGGAGGTCCATTACGAAGGCCTCTCATCCACCTGCACCGACCTACTGCAGTTGATGAGGTGTGGACACATTACAGCGGAACTCACCAAATATGACCAGACTTTATGGCCCATATTGTGCAGTAAAACCCATCCATCTGCTGCTGGCTTAGGTTAAACCAAACCGTGAAAAGTATTTGTAAACACTACTTTCCCCTGTGTCTTGGTGTGAGGGCAGAGCATTGACTTATGGACACAAAAAACCTGGGAGGGTAATGAGTTGAATGAAAGGGGGGAAGGGGAGGGACAGAGGACACAGAGCGTTATAGGCCGGGATGCGCTGTACAAGACGGGAGAGACTCCAAAACCACCGAGGGTTGTTTAACAGACCAAAATATACCGTAGAATGGCCCGAACCTTTTCGGACTGAAATGTCTAGTAACTTAACTAAGAGGTTTAGAGGAAACAACTGTGATTTAAAACATCAAAGAGTGATTTAGCTTAGACAGAGGAAGGTTTAGATGCGGTTTTAGAAGCCATATTTCTGAGTAAATCCGCTTTATAGGCAAAGTACTCCCGGCGATATCGGGCACTTAAAGCCATTAAGATTAAAAGCAGAGGTATTCACTAATGGAGCTGTAGTGACCTCACTGTAATGCATACACACACACACACACACACACACACACACACACACACACACACACACACACACGCACACACACATACACCCATACACCCATACACAAGGAAGAACAACACCTACATATCCCCAGATGCAGACTCCCCGTATTCAAGTAAAACCCTGGTTAACCACATTTCAGCACCCAGGCAGTGAACAGCACCCTGGGATGCCCTGGTGCGGCCTCCGCAGCCTCACTGTCAGTCTGCAGGAGGTGCTCGAGCCACCGGCACTCCTCCGGGGCTAGGGCCTCTCGAAACATGGCGGCTCAACCTGCCTGAGCTCTCACAGATAGGGGAGGCGCAAGATCGGGCCTTTTACTTTGGTTGTGACGGAGCGGGTGAAAAAAACAGAGAGACACTTACTTCATCTGTTTGACAATGGTGCTTTTGCCGGACTCTCCGCCGCCTGTAAAGAAGGGATTGCAGAGTGAGAGCCGGCACAGAAATCAGTACCACGGAGAGCACCTCCGCCCCATGCAGTCCCAGCACACGCACAGAGCCGCCGCAGCCCACCCATTCTCTCTTACCGAGCAGCAGTAGTTTGACGTCCTTGGCGGCGACCAGTCCGTCTTCTTTCAGGTTTTTCTCGATGGCCTTGCTCCGGTCCAGAGCTGCGCGCTCCTCGGCGCTCAGTGTACATCCCATGTTTCCAGGCGAATGAGCAATCCCGTCGTCTCTCCGGTCCGCCCTGTCCCTCGCCGACTCTCAATCAGTGCGTTGTCTCTCACTCGCTCTCTTCCTGCGCGGTCTGCTACAGCATTAGGCCCGGATTGAGGGCAAAACAGACCCGGGATCCCGAAACCGTCTTTTCTCCGTGGCTATGTCTCTCGCTGCGTCCGTCCCCTCTCTCAGAGGGGTTGGGGGGTGGGGTCGTCGTGCTGGAGCCTGAAGGGTTGGGGTTATTAGGTGGGGAGGGGGGTCTCGTCCTCTCTCTTCACAGGGCGGCGCTGATGGTGACGATGACAGCGAGCGCGAGCGATTTCATCGTATCTTTTCACGACGGCAGGAGGGGCGCGAGAGGAAGAGGAGGACGCAGTGCCTGCGCGAGACTCACCTAACGCAGACAATCTCTGTTACGTCAGAGCCGCTTTAATCACGTACGAAAGATTATTCACATGAAAGAGCTGTTTAAAAGGCAAATGTAGCCTTCTTTTCTGTGGAATTAGTGCAAACTGTGAGGAGTTTCAACGACAAACGGCCTGAAACGCCCTGCTCAAGGATTCACTGAGGCTTTAAGTCCACAACACAAATACACAGGCCTGGAGTGAGAACCGAGCAATGAGATTAACTTTAAAATTACATCAAAACGGACACAATTCTACGCATATTAACGGTGGAATAACTAGCCATATTTTATAATTCGGTGAAAATACACCAAACTAAAATACATTATCACCAAAATAATTAAATTACCGGCATTATATAGCCATTATAACTTAAATCCTTAGACTTGCTTAGATTACTATTTCATACGTTTGAATGCTGGCCCATAAAAATATCATTATAATGGCAAGTATAGTTTGGACACGTTTCTATTTATACACGTTATACACATGTATTTAAAGTTTATAAAGGGAATCATAAACACGTGGAGCACATGTAAATTTACAGCTTTGCTATAGCTTGATTGCGTTTGAAAAATATTCTTTTGGTGACGCCATCTGTAAATTTGCTACATAAACAAACTTAGAAATACTGAGATCATAAGCCCCCAAGACCTGAACTATAAACTCATTCCATTTGTTATACATTCCCTTTACAAAGATCCAAATATGGTCTCGTAGGTTTGTTGTGAAAATTAAAAAAAATAGTAAGTTGCGCAATTTGATTGAAAAAATTGCAACACTGGTGCACACATAATAGTAATTAATTAGCTAATTAATTACGACATCTTTGTTTTGTTAGTTACTTATTCAGTTTTTGTAATTTTCTACAACAAACAAGTCTACTTCCAGCCTCTTCAGTCTTCATTAGTCCGTGACAGTAAACTATCTTTGGATTTGGGATCAATCAAGGATAATGGACCTTTTCTGACATTTTATAATTTAAAAAAAAGATTATAAATGAATAATATAATTGGTAGTTGCAGCCCCACATGTACAACAGAAACTCATATTAATAGCTTTAAACCAAGACATTTTGGGGCCATGCTTTCTGTGGCTGATACAGTTTGCCTCTGGTTACAGGTTACAGTAGAGAACAGGGTCTGTGTGTTTGTTTTTATTTAAAAAGTGTTGATGCTGGGTGTTGTGCCTGTAGCATATACAGTGGCCGTAATAAGTATTTGTGTCTGTGATAAAAGCTTCTAATCCATGCATCACATCTAGATGGATGGTCAAGTGGGCTAAAGGGGGGGGTTGGGCTTTTCCACTGGACTCTGAATGAAACGAGAAAAGCTCAACCTGCAGCAACTCCATCCATCAGTGAATGTCTTTTTCAACAGCTAGGCTGAGATAACACCTCTACACATACACACTGCAGCTCCAATCTCCACCTCTTTGGCCTGAGGCCTCTGTAACGTGACACATGCAGACACATACACATTCAGCAACTTCAGCTCATCAGCACTGTGTAATCATATGAACAAGTGCACGTGTGTGAGTGACACAGAGGGGGAGAAGGAGCGAGGCGTAGGCAGGATTAACACTAAATAACACCTGAGGGAATTTTGACAAAATTGTGTTTTCAGATTTAATTAGACTAATGCATCAAACACAAACATGATGACTTTTTTTCACAACCATTTAATTTTGTATGCACCCATTTTGCAGGGAAAAAAAAAAAAAAAAAAATCAATAACCATAAGTTGTGCACTCATTAACAAACATAGACCCAAAAGGTTCATCTGTAAATAGACTCAAAGAAGAAATAAAATAAGGACATGATATAAAAATACAAACGGTGCTTAAAACTCATGTTTTGATCAAATCATTTCACCTAAATACATAAATCAATAATACTAATAATTGAAAGGTAACTCAAAATAATCACTCAGTTTTCACAGAGATTTTGGCATTTGTTCAGGCAACCTGTTTGAAACACAGTCAGGAATGATTCCAAACGTAAGGATGACACACATCAATGAAGAACAAAGATATAAAAAAGCAGGTAGAACAATGTCAACAACTGCTTAGGAAAAGAGGATAGTTCCCATTCTGTTTTCATGACTCATCCTACAGGCAAAAAAAACGCGCTAACTCTCATGGCTGTATGTCCAGAACATTTTCAGCCAGGCTGGTGAGTTTGCAGTCCTCCAGTGCTTTGACCAGTCGGCTCAGCTTGGCCTCTCTCCCCTCTGCCTGGATGAAGCGGCTGAGCAGCTGATAGGCTTGCTCATACAGCCCTTCTCTCTCGTACTCGTAGGCCAGGTTGTCTATGGCTGGACCTTTCAGAGCCCGGCAGTTCTTCCCCAGAGCCCTCCCTACATATTTCCAGTGACGGCCCACTCCGTTAGAAAAGCTCTGAACATCTGCCGCTGTCAGCATTCGGTCCTCTATCCAAAGGATAAAACATACAGGAAACATTAATGTAAACTGAGGCAAATTATGATTACATGTAGTCTGAGGTGAAAACATATTTGTGTACACAATAAAACAATAACTAAAGACTGGCTTTGCACAAGGTTTTCTGACATAAAACACACCACTGTTTTGTAAATCTGAACTCTTACTGTATAAAAAAGCTGAAAGAGACAGTTTCTAATGTTTACAAAAGTACAAAGGCTATTTACTGTTTAAAGTCAGCTCAGAAAAGTCAGGACACAGCACTCAAACTTTCATCTGGTGCTCTTGTTATAGCCTCCCTACCCAATGATTTGCATCGTAATTTTACTCACAACACTCGGAAATTTTGACACATTTAGGTTAATGTGTGTAGCCTCCATGCATTATTCATATTTAGCTTTAAAACGTTATCAACTACTGTGCGTCAGACTGTTAAGAGTTTATATACGTGTTCCTTCAGTGAGACATCATTAAAACGAGGAATTTCTTAAATTTCAACTCAACAAGTAGTGACAGATTTCCTTTGTTCTAAACATGGTATTTACACGTTATGGATTCAGATTCATCCCAAAAGAAGATGAATGTGAAGATGAAGGAGGATGGATTTATCTGACAAAAAGTAAATCCAGTCAAGATTTAATGTTTTTGGTAGTGGTTATGTACTGTCCAACGTCAGTCATTATTCACTTTCTTTTTGTCATCTGCCAAATCAAAATTCATCTAGATTCATTTATCATGTAGAATTTGACAACTTTTTATTAAAACAAGTTGCTTTTATGACAGATTGGTTTTTGGATAAAGATGGAATAAACTTGACCACTTGAAGAGTTTCCAAACAAATCTAAGTTTCGGGCTGCAAAAAAATGCATCCTTATATTCACCTATTAAAAGCTGGTTCAGTCTTTCCAACTTCTCCGTAAAATTGTATTGAAATGAACTGAAATAATTATTGCCAAGAACAGTTAATACTTAATCTCCCAATGAAATACAGTGGTCCCTTGCTACATCGCGGTTCACCTTACACGGTGTCACTGTTTCGCGGGTTTTTTAGTGTAATTTTCATGTACTTTTTTTTTTGCAGCATACGAATGCGCATTGTGTTCTGTGTCCTGATTGGTTACTGACGAGGGGGGCGGG
>JAQQAE010013799.1:0-12614 GCA_029823295.1 Pseudamia nigra | reverse complement strand
GATGGATATACATACGGTATATATATATATATATATATATATATATATATAGGAATAAGGAATAGAAATGAGAAATAAACAGTATCAATAAACAGTAAAGGCTATAATAAAATAGGCAACAACATACAGTATGGTAGAGTGGTATTATAAAGGGTATTTATAAAATGTTTAAGCTATTTACAGTGTAAACAGGAAATATTGCACTGAAATACTGCATGTTATACTGCGTAGTGGTGAATTATAAAACATTGCATATTGCACATTGATTTCATAACCTTCCATGTGAAGTGGTTCCACTGAGAGTAGCTGCTTGTTGTATAGTCTAACAGCAGCAGGGAGGAATGACCTGCGATACCTCTCCTTCAGACATCTTGGATGTTTCAGTCAGTCGCTACACAAGAAACCTATTAAAAGCAAAATTCAAAGATGATAAAATACGTCATATCAAAGAGTAAAAGCAACCTCATCATTTTGTTAATTTATATTTTGTTTCATTTTATTGATTAACTACCAGTGTTATGCATTTCACACTTTATTGTTTAGGGGTTTGTATTAATATTGTCTTTATTTTCTTGATTACTTTTTGTTCTTGATTTTTTTTTTCATTTTAATTACTTTTCTTTGTTCTTACATTTAGATATAAATATACTCCATCCATCTATCATCTTCCACTTATCCAGGACAGCGTCGCGGTGGCAGCAGCCTAAGCAGAGAAGCTCACTCTGCCCTCTCCCCAGCCACCTCCTCCAGCTCCTCTGGGGGGTCCTCCAGGCATTCGCAGGTCAGCTGAGGAACATAGTCCCTCCAGTGTGTACTAGGTCTACCCCAGAGCCTCCTCCCAGTTGGAGCTAGTTTTGGCAACTGGAGTATCTGCAATATCAATAAGTTAAATATATAAAATATAAAAACAAAAACAAAAAACAACCAGAACATGTCAAACAAGAAATCAACATCTTACATGGTGCTAAAAGCCAAGAAAAAAATTAAAAGAAAGAAACATATGATATACAGATAAAAGCAGGAAAAAAGACATAAAACCCTGTATGTGACATTTACAGCAGATCCACATGTACAGGCACCACTCGGTTCAAGGTTCTTGTCATCAGTTTGCATACGACACACTTCTTCAACACGTTTATTTTCTTAATTTGGAGAAATAGATCAATAAGTTATTGCATTTTAACAGCCCATGCTTCATATTTTTCTCCATGAAAGTATGTTTACATTCAGCAAGCTTTGTAACTTTGGACACAGCTTTGTTTTTGCCGTGTAAAAATAAATGTTTGCTTAGTTGTTTCTTTTAATTGTATATAGACATACCGTTATCTGTCATTTTTATTTGTCATTTTCCTCACCTTCCTGCCCAGTGAAGGCTGGTTCTTTTGAATGTTTGTCATGAGCTGCAGTATTAACTAATGCTTGAGTTTAAAATGACTCATTCTTAAGCTAAACAGACATTGCTAGTCAGAGACAGATATTGTGCTTTTGTGTGTGAAAGGACTAAATAACAATTCATCAAGACTTAAATTTTGTGAATTTTGGTTACATGTTCCCACACAAAAAGTTAGTGACAGAACGAGGCTTTTTGATTCATTTTACAATCCTAATTATTGAACCACAGAAATTCCTTTAAAACCTGCTGGATTCACTGAAAAATGCATTATCACAAAGATGAAAACAAATATTGTCTCAGCTTACAAAAAGTGGTTTGAAGTGAATCCTCAAAGTCCACTGGCAGAGACCAACCAAAATCCCAACCTGTGACAGAGAATACAACAGCGGCACATAAAAGAAGATCTAGCAGAGACAGTGGGGATGGCTAGGAGACACCCTGCGGAAACCAGACCCCAACGTCACTAGACACTCACTGATGTGGAAACCCCAGGTTAGGAGAAAAAGAGGAAGGCCAAGAAATACCTGGCAACAGGACCTTAGTGCCGACATCAAGCTGGTGGCAGTCTACGTTGGAGGACTGTCGTTGATGGCCTATGTACCAAGAGGAGTGAAGGGCATAAGTAAGTCATAAAACTTTTCCTGTTTTTCACAGTTCCAAAATTGTAAGCAAATTAACTGATTTCATTTTACTGTATTTTAGAAGATGCCCAAATTTTCTGGAAAATGGTGATGTTAAAATGTAACATGTTTACGCTGTCTCATGTGAACAATGTGAACATTATCTCCTGGTGATAGGAACCACAAGCAGATATTTTGAGCAGACAGATGAGGTGACTGAAAAATAAGTCATGACACTACAGCAAGGTGAGAGATTTGTGCAAAATGCATATATAAACAGTCTGTATGTGTACATGTGGGCATCAGTTATGATATTGGTTAAGAATGCAACCCCTATCCAAAAAAGTTCAGATGCTGCGTAAAACACAAATACCCCGGGTTACGGGATTAATCAGTTTTGGGATCAAGCTTGTGAAACAAAAAAACTTGTGAGCTGGGACTGGTTTTTCCATAAGAATACATGTAAAACCAATTAATCTGTTCCAAGACCTAAGAAAACTCCCGTATATGTACACAGTTCTACATGCATGTAAGGTATCTGGAAAAGAAATGGTTATTCATTATTATTATTTGAAAAGGAAGTTATGTTAATTATCTGAAAAGGAATGCATGAAATTAGTTCTAAAAACTATTTATAATTACACTTTACCTTGGAGACAGACGGCTGCAGGCGAAGGAGGCTTGATGGCAGAGGAGGAGTGAGGGAAGCGGAGACTTGACGTACATTTACTAAACGTAAAGAGCAAACTTAATATTAGAAAGAATTTAACACTAACATTTCAGGTCCTGACAGATTGCACAAGCCTTCTCACACATGATGACTTCAGTGACTATATCGCCAGCAACAGAAGCACAATACAGCGCGAGTTTCATGTCTACGTTTCCAGTCGGTCGGTGAGTAGTGTGTGCTCTCCTCTTGCTCTCCTGAGCTATTTTACTTGCAACCTGAGTTTTTGCTTGTGAGCCAGTACAAAACTTTGCCCGATGTCTTCCTCGTAACCAGAAACATTCGTATGCCAAAGCACATATGCAATTATCTGCAAATCTCATGAACCTCTATTTTATTCCTAATACACATAAACAACACATAAGATGTTAAAATTGAAACATTTTACCATTTGAAAATATTACCTCATTTTGAATTTGATGGCAGCAACACATCTCAAAAAAGTTAGAACAGGATAATGTTTACCATTGTATAGTATCACTTCTTCTTTTAACAACTGTCCCTAAATGTCTTGGAAGTGAGAAGACCAGCTGCTGGAGTTTTAGGACAGGAATATTTTCCCAACCTTGTTTGAGACAGGATTCTGGTTGCCCAACTGTCCTGTACCTTTGTTGCTGGATGTTTTTTGTTTTGTGATGCGCCAAATGTTTCTGTCAGTGAAAGGTTTGGACTGTATCCAGGCCAGTTTAGCACCTGGTCTTTTATCCCATGAAGCCATGCTGTTGTGATGGATGCAATATGTGGTTTAGCATTGTTGTGATGACATATGTAAGGCCTTCCTTGAAAGAGGCCTTGTCTGGGTCATTTGTTGCTCTAACACAGGGGTGGCCAACCAGTCAGAGGCTAATAAGAGCCACAGTTTTTACTGTGTTACTACAAAGAGCCACAACATACACATGGGCACACATGAACTGCCCCAATCCCTTCCATGATATAGTAATGACAAAAACTGAGTCCCACAGAACTAAAACCACAGGCCAGTCATTTTCGACAATGAACATTGTGTGCATTGGCTCACAAACAAACTCTCAGTTCAATGGTCAGTGTCACAGCTCTGCTTTCGCCTTCAGTAGTTTTCCACTCTGCCTCAGCCACACCCACCTCATCAGCCACTCTGCTCACCTGGGACATAGAGGTGTTCCTCATCAGCAATCTGCACAGCCAGTATTTAAACTCCACTCTGACATCACTCTCTGCCAGGTTGTCATGTTACACTTGCCTGACTTGCAAACACGCCCTTTGAACAAGGCTGTTTTGGATCCTGCCTGACCTTTGGATCCACCAAGCCTCAGATTTGGGATTTGTTTCTCCTGTCCCCACTTTGAGTATGGCTTATGTTCTGGATTTCATAAGTGCCCCAGCTTTTCTGTTGGATTCCCCTGCCTGCCTGGATTATATCCAGATACTTTTTGTTACTGTTTGACAGTATTACTGACTTTGGTTAAAATAAAGAACTTTACTGAGAACTTTAACTCTGTGCTGCATTTGGGTCCTTCACTTTAATCTTCGGTCACAGGTCAGTTCATGTCTACAAATAAAATTTACAATAGCAATTTTTTTTTTTTCCTCTTACCATGCATGTTGCTTAGTGGGACTTCTGGTATTCTTTGCCCTCAAACCTTTTCAAATCTGGTTTAGTGAGTTGTTGCCAGTTGATGTAATTCCTTCACATGTGTCTGTCAGAACAGATTGATGCTTTAATTTCACATCTTTCAGGGTAGAAAAAAAGAGACTCGCAGTAGTATGCTGACCCAAACATTGACAGTATCTTAAGCGCTGCCTGTTTGACTTTTGGGTACTCCTTCCATTGGCACACTTTTCCAGAATTAAATGGTCCCTTCTCTCAAAGCAGGTTTCAGTTGGTCCTCTTCACAAAGCTTGATCACTTCCAATTCAGCCACAGCCTCATCTGTGACCAGCGGGAGTTGCAGACAGCCCATCTCTGCATTAAAACGGGTTGACAATGAACGTAATCTGTGGGCTTTTCAGTTGAAGATCATGAAACCTGGTCACAAAGCTTTTGTGCAGGTTTTAAACAATTGTTGCATGTCTGGCTACTTTTATTCAGGATGATGCCACTGACTTGTCCGCTGGCTTTTACCATAGTGGGAAAATGTGTTAAATCTCTCCTGAATATGCGTCTTGAACAGCTTCAATTTGTTGGCAAACGCAAACATACTTTGCACTAGGTCAGGCAGCATTTTTGACTTGCCCTGCAGGGTCAGGTTTTGTTTTGCTGTGAATTTTTTTTTTCTCCCCTGCCATGTGTGTCAACATTCATGCATGTGGTGTATGCATGTACCGGTTTAAAAAAAAAAAAAAGACAAAATTCGACAGCAGCCATAGACTGTGTATATTGGATATGAACGTAAGAGCCACATGTGGCTCGGGAGCTGTGGGTTGGCCAGGCCTGCTCTAACACCTCTGTGTACTTCTCAGCAATGATGGAGCCTTTCCAAATATGTAAGCTGCCCATGCCACTGACACTAATGCAACCTCATACCATCAGAAGCAGGCTTTTGAACTGCCCGCTGACAATAACCTGGATGGTCCCTCTCCTCTTTAGTGTTCAGGACACAGTCTATGGTTTTCAAATAGAATTTCAAATTTTAATTCATCTGGCCTCAACGGTTTCCTATTTTGCCTCAGACTATTTTAACCCTATAATGCTGTCTGTATCATATTTGATACACACTACTTCAAACTATTGCATCACCATATGCTGAAAACTTTGCACAACACACTGTTGTATACAGTCAACCTGTCCTTTACCCCCTGGTCAAGGTTACGTAATTATGTATACAGTGGTCCCTCGCTATATCGCGGTTCACCTTTCGCAGCCTCGCTGTTCCGCAGATTGTTTATTTTTTTGTGCAATTTTCATGTGGTTTTTAAAATTTTTATTTTATAATGCGTATGAACGCGCATTGTGTTCTGTGTCCTGATTGGATAAAGGGGAAGCCGCGCATTGTGTTCTGTGTTGTCTCCTGTGCTGTGCAGAGTGCATTCAGCTTCGCCGGACTTGTACGAGTGTTCAGTCGCTGGCGGTGTGACTCTGAAGTGCTGCGTGTTTGCAGCTTTTCTCTCCAGAGGCCCACGGTGTTGACAGGGGCCTTCATTAGGGGGGGTTGCTGTGGCGGCGGGGGGAGGGGGTGCAGTCTCGGGGGCTGTGACGCGTGGGTCACTGTTGGCGGTTTCTTGTGTCCAGCTTCGTACAGGTCGGTTGATCGATGAAATTAAATTTGTTGATTCTGAAGGCCATTGTGTGTTTTGGGGGAAAGCCTTTTTTTTTTTTTTTTGTGTCTCAAACAAATGTATGGGCGTTGTGTGAATCATGCATTAGCCGGAGCGAGTTTTTCCATAGGAGCCTATTTCGCCTATCGCAGGTTTTTTTAAGAACGTAACCCCCACGATAAATGAGGGACCACTGTAAAGGGAATGGATCATATATGATCCAAATATAAAAAAGTGTGCAAATTTTATTTTATATTTTACATTTTGTTTAAGGGCCCAATAAAGACACAGTATTTATTAAAAAAAAAAAAAAAAGATTTTGTCCATTATTTCTTGGGTCAGGCTTTATGGGCTTAATTGAGCCCTGGCCATGAGAAGACAGCTGTGTTTCTGAATGTTCACATATGGCTTTTTCTTTACATGACACTGTCTGGGAACATGGTGTGGTGTGATTTCTGGAAGTGTTCCTGAACCCATGCAGCGATTGCCAGCAAAGAATCATGCCTGTTCTTAATGCAGTGCAGCCTGAGGGCCTGAAGATCACGAGCATCCAGTTTTGACCTTTGGCCTTGTCCTTTGCGCACAGATTCCTCCTCATTCACTGAAACCTTTGATGATGCTATACAGTGCAGGTGGTAGGATCTTCAGTCTTCACAATTTTATTTATTTATTTTTTTGTTGAGGACCATTTTTTAAAAATTGTTCTGCAGTTTTTAGACAGTTTATTGGTGAACCTCTGCCCATCTTTACATCTGAGAGGTTCTGCCTCTCTAATATACCTCTTTTACACCCCATCATGTTACTCAGCTGTTGCCAATTACCCTATTTAGTTGTTAAATGTTCCACCAGTTGTTTTTGATTTATGCCACTTATTTTTCCAGCCTTTTGTTGCCCCACTTCCAACTTTTTTGAGATGAGTTGCTGTCATCATTCAAAATGAGCTAATATTTTTCATAAAATGGTAAAAATGTCTGTTTCAAATCTATGTTCTTTACATTCTACAGGGAATAAAATATGGGTTTATGAAATTTGCAAATCATCACACTGTTTTTCAATTGTGTCACATAACATCCAAACTTTTTTTGGAATTGGGGGTGTACTTGGAATAGATTTCAGCGAGGATTAGCAGTGGCATTCACCCTTTTTATTTTCTGGCATTTAACAATTTTTTTTTTTTTCAAAATTTAAACTAGAAAATTCAAACTCTTAAGAGATTATGTGGGACTGCTGAATGAATTTACTGAAGACTGAAGTGCTGAACTCATGTTAGACTAATGTTGAAATGCTGAAAAATAAGTAGTTCAACGCTTAAAGTTGTGTAAACATAATGAGTTGAAGTAGTTTAAAGTTGAAAATGTTTCTAAAACTCAAGAATGACCCTATGTGTTGAAAATCAAAAATATGAACAACACTGAAAAAAGATATCAATAAATTGTGAGCCTGGTGTAAACGGTCTCTGCTGAGGGGCAATTTCAGCAGAAAAATTCTGCATAATTTCAGAGCCTCTCTCCACTCTAGTCATATCATGGCTCACTGTGGGTGCTCACTCTGCTCCACTGACATGCAGAAAACATCCTAAAAAGCCATTTCAGGTTTAATCTGATTTTGTGAAAAGTATAAAAGAAAAGCAGAACAAAGGCAAAATAGTTTGAGGTATTTAGAGCTTAAATGGAGATGAAGAGTCAACGTATGCAGAAGATGCATAAGCTTAAACCTGAAGAGATTTGAAGGATAATGAAGAAAATCTCAATTGTTTTCTATGGGAAATTTTTTGTCAAAAGGTAATAATCCCACTAATATTGACTAAAGACAATAGTGGGATTGCTGAGTCAGTAATCTCATAAATCATGTGTTGCTGTCGTGACTCTTGTGACGTGTGTCATTCTGTGCGTCTGTACGTAGTCATGGAGGCAGTGTGCATTTCTTTTGAAATTTGATTCCTGCCCTCTGGTAATAACTGAGGACAAAATTGGTCCCAAAAGGCAACAGGTTGGGGGCAGAGAAGAAAAACAGCATGGTCATCGCACTGTGGGGGATGGGGGATGTGACACTCCCACACTATTAAAGCCATAGCAAGTAGGGAACCCAAATGGCCAGCAGTAGCCATGCCATAAATAAGACAAGATACAACTTTATTTCTCCCACACTGGGGAAATTTCTCTGTAACAGCAGCATACGGCGTCGAGAAAGAGAACAAATGAGACAATGACTTTGACCATTCTTCTTGTTGTTATAACCATTGTTATAGCAGTGATTGAATACTGACGTGTATAAATCTCACCATGAATTTCTATTGGATTTTGAATCATAATCAATTGAAATTCAGTGGCCATATAATTTTCAACAACAATGAACAATACCGTTTCTCATTTTCAGCATTTTATGTTGCCCTTGTCCTATTTTCAATTAAAAACAGGGTTTCAGTGTTTTGCAAATCATCCCATTATGTCTTTTCTTACATGTTTTACAAGTTTGTTTCTTTTTTAAAAACTGCATTATTATTGTTTTCCAGAGAACCCCCCCCTCCCCCCAGATCCATGGGGGACTGTAGAACCACCCCAGTCTCTGCCCTTAAGGGTAAAAAAAACATCCATCATCCTTGAGACTCTGCTTTTTCACTCTTCTATGTTGTCTGCTTGATAAGTAATTAATGTCAAAGGTGGGGGAGCCTTTGATGATGCTACAGACTCTTCTGTGAATGAGGCATCATGAATATTCTGGAGGATGTTCTTTGGGGGTAGGTGTCCTACAGTGATGCAAAAGAGGTCGTCACAGTCTTTTTAGCAGTCCTTACCACTATCAGTAGGTTAATTTCCGGTCTCTGACACTAGTTTATCACAATTGTTCAAACTGGTAAGAAGCAAACAAGGCTGCAACACAATTCAGTTAAGTACAACTTCCACTGCAGACTAGGTGACACTACACTACAAAACATCTGCTGCATGACCTATTGTCTTATGGTGTGTGCGACAGACTTTGCGTTGCCAGTAGGTAGTACTAGGACTCCGACTCAATATTTTCATGTGGTTATGTTCAGTGCAGAACTCCTTTCCTGCATGTAAAGTGTGGGGCACATTGGAATAAGAACTGTGGAGTTACAATTTCAAACATCTTTATGTTTTTCAGGCAACGCTTATCAAATTTGAAGCCCACTGAATAAAACCTGTGGGAGTCTGATGAAGTGCAATATGCGTAAAGCAGCAAAAATGATTGCAAAATGTAAAAATAATAATCCCAAAGACAAAAGTATTGAAAAGACATGAATGGGGAAAAAAGGTTCAAAACAAAAAGGGAAAAAAATGTAAAAGAAGCAAAAAGATGAAACTTTGTAAAAGATGCAACAAAACAAAAATCTAGACGATGCAAGTTAAAATTTTCAGAAAAGACAAAGTGAATGTTCAAAAAATGAGGAGGTAAGGGGATGAAAACTATGCAAAAATACAATTTCTGGATTGGACAATGTCAAGCTGGTTTGTAGTTCGACCAAGGGTAGAGGTAGAATTAGAGAAAAAGGAAAATTAAAGAGCGTGTGTGAGGGTCACAAATAGGTCACAGCTGGTGATAAAGTGAAAAGGAAGAGGCCAGGTTAGGCTCTAGTGCGCTCAGCTTGTCTTATCAGGTATATAAATTTACCTCTTTAAGGAATTGTGAAGTGATTCTCTTGGAGTATGATTGACACTACTCCTAGTGTCTGTGTTGTTTGTTGTTCTATCTCTACTCTTTTCTTTTGTCTCTCCTCTGTCCACTAGCCCCATGCGTTTCGAGGCAGATGGCCACCTACCCTGAGCTGCTGGTTCTGCTGGAGGTGTTTCTCTTCCATTAAAGGAAGGATTTCCTTCCCCATCACCCTTGGCTTGCTCTTGGTGGTTATGTTTGGTTTACTCTCTGTATAGTCTTGTGAATTGTGAAGCACCTAGAAATAATCATCGATTATGATTGGTGTTATACAGTTAAAATTTAATTGAACTACTCAAATACAATTGAAATTAAACTGAATTGAAAAACCATTTCACCACAACAGGCCCACACATAGGTAGTCTATTCTGATGCACCCTCTATTGAGGCAGACTGTCATGGCCTCTACAGAAGCCTCCTGCTCCCACTAACCCCTACCCGCTGTCTGCATCTCTTGGACACTCCCCTCTGCCCATTGTCCTTTTATTTCCTCCCAACGCATTCCTGCCATTTCCACAGCCACACCCCTGGCACGCCCTCTGCCTGGACTCTCATCCAGTGAATGCACAGCAGAGCATCCTGCCACACACCTGTTACTTGTTTGATTTTCTTCTGTATATATAGTAATCTGCATGCCTTTATTTGCTGGGTCGTCTTGGATTCTATCACCTCTGTTCTGCAATATTGGATTTTTTGATGTCTGTCATTCGCTTTTTTAATGAAACTTGTGAATCCCCTGCCTGGTAGGCTTGATTTTTTGTTTTTGCCTCAGGATGAACTAGCCAAAACATGGATGCAGCAGAATTTCATCAACTGTGTGCACTCGTCGCGAAGCAAGGCTCAGTGCTCAACACCTACCAGCAGGAAATGGCAGCTGTTACACAACATTTACAGATGCCCACAGTGTGGATCATCTGTCAGCTCAACTCCTGCAGCTCCAGACTCCATCCAGTCCAGCCGTTTCTCCACCATTGTCGACATCTGCTCCTTCAGCACCCCAGCCCTGAACCTCGTTTGCCTCCTCCCAGCCATTACAGCGGTGAGCCTCACCTTTGTTGTACATTTTTGTCACAGTGCTGCCTGGTGTTCGAGTTACAGCCATCCACGTTTTCATCAAATTGTTCGAGGGTAGCCTACATCATCACTCTCCTAGATGGTAAAGCAAGGGAGTGGGGGACATCAGTATTGGACCCAATTCACCTGTCTGCGCCTCCCTGGCCAGCTTTACACGGGAAATGAGGAAAGTGTTCAACAGATCTGTCAACAGCAGAGGGGCAGCCTGAGTTTTACTACAAACATGTCAGGGGAAGAGATCAGTGTCTGATCATGCTATTGACTTTCACACTCTGGCTGCTAGGTGCTCTTGGGATGGCAATGCTCAGTATGATGCCTTCATAAATAGACTCTTGGAGACCATTAAGGATAAGTTGGCCACCAGGGAGTTACCAGCAACACTAGAGTCCCTCATTGACCTGGCCATCCATGTTGATATGAGGCTCACACAGAGGCAGATAGAGAGACAAGCCAGACGGCCTCAGTTCACCCCACAGTGACCAACTGTAGCAGATGCACCACCCAGCCCTTTTGATCCAGAACCTTTGCAGGTAGACTGGACTCAGCTGTCTCCTGCAGAGCATCAGTGGCGCATCACCCCTGGTACCTGTCTCTACTGCAGCCAGTTGGGACACTATGTGCCTTCCTGTCCAGCAAAAGACAGCGTTCGCCGGTAGAATGGAAGTTATTGGTGAGCGTACACCCTTTTACTGAATCTTCCACCAAACAAGCCTTATTTATTGCTACCCTTCAGTGGCAAGATCAGCAACTGGAGGTGGCTGTTCTTCTAGACTCTGGGGCAAATGACAGTCTAATTGATGCAGTATTAGTTAAGCAATTATCCATCCCTACCTGGAGACTGCGCCAGCTCATACAGGCCAGCGCTCTTAATGGCAAACTATTTGAAAAGGTAAAAGAGGTTACTGAGCCTGTTTCTCTTCTAACTTCTGGCAATCATTCTAACATGATTTCCTTCCACCTCATTGAGTCTCCTCAGATACCCATTGTTTTGGGGTACCCTTGGCTGGTGAAGCATAACCCCCATGTGGACTGGGTTAGCAACACTATTTTGGGTTGGAGCACTTAGTGTTTGTCCCAGTGTCTCTCTTCAGCCTTACCCCAGATGTTCCGACGGGATCACCAGAGGAGTTGACAGACCTGTCTGCTGTACCACCTGAATATGTGGACCTCAAACGAGTGTTCAGCAAGCCACGTTCCACTGCTCTTCCACCACACTGACCATATGACTACACTATCAACCTGTTGCCTGGAACATCACCACCCAAGGGTAGGCTTTACTCCCTAACTGCCTGGCGATGGAGGCAATGAACAAATGCATCAGTGGATCCCTAGCTGCAGGCATAATCTGGCCCTCATCCTCTCTAGGAGGTGCAGAGTTTTTCTTTGTGGATAAGAGGAACACTTCCCTCTGCCCCTGCATTGATTATCAGGGTCTAAATGATATCACAGTTAAGAACCATTATCCTTTGCCATTAACTGCATCTGCATTTGAGAACTTGCAGAGAGCCGCCATTTTCAAGACACTTGACCTTCGCAATGCATATCACCTGGTGCGCATTCACGAAGGAGATGAATGGAAGACGGCTTTCAACACTCCCAGTGGCCATTATAGATTTATTGTCATGCCTTTTGGTTTGACTAATGCCCATGCTGTCTTTCAGGCCCTGGTAGATGATGATTTGTGGGATATGGTCCATAGGTTTGTCCAGTGACATGCGGTGAGGTTGACAGCTGGTGAGGCACTGACTCTTTTAGAGTCAGATTTACAAATGCACATTAACCCAAAATAATATAAAATTCATTATTTAACTGATAACAAACAATGGGTTCTGTTTTATGTCTTATGTCAGCATTCTTTACACAAACACACTTGAGATTTTGAGCCTATTTC
>JAQQAE010013798.1:0-12614 GCA_029823295.1 Pseudamia nigra | reverse complement strand
CCCCGACAACATAGCTCCTAGGATCACTGGGACACGCAAACTCCTCCACCACGATAAGGTGGCGACTCAAGGAGGAGATTATTAAGAGTATGAACAAGAAATGCCTAAATAATCCACAAAATGACTCAAAATACAATGAAAAATGACGACCATAACCCTCAAACTCAGATGAACATTGAAAAAAATAAAGATTTTAAAAAGCATTAAATGTCTCCGGTTGCAGATTTTGGCTCTGTACAAGCATCACAACCCCGGAGCCTCTGCCCAGCCCTGCTGCGTCCCTCAAGCTCTGGAGCCATTGCCAATCCTCTACTACGTGGGCCGGCAACACAAGGTATCCACACCACAACTGAGCAGCAGCACAGTCTGACATCAGCTATTTACACAGCCCTTTTTATGTGAAGGCGACTCTTGCCCACAATTTATCGCGTGCCTGTTGATTTTCACTTTCAGGTGGAACAGCTGTCCAATATGATCGTGAAGTCCTGTAAGTGTAGCTAAAAATACACCGTGGCACAGCGCTCTGCCGCCGCTCAGACGTACACAACGATGAAAGAAGCTTTATTTGGAGCCACGGAGAGGAGCGCGTGTTACAAGTGGACAAAAGTCATCTGGATCTTTGCCGCCCAGTTCTCTTCCTTTGATCACGTTGGAAGCACATCAAACCAGAGACTTATTCTAAAGATATCTATTTTCCTGTGTATATACATTGTCCTTACAAAAATATCCCTTGTTGAAATGAATTAATTTATTTGTTGGATTGAAAATGTGCCATGAAAAAAAGGGATTTCAAAAGGATGCCAAAGGACCAAATCGCCCTCGGTGGAATAACGCCTTCTTTGTTTTCACATATGTTTGTCTGGAACGTTTGTGTGCTTTATTAGCTTCCTGAAAGGTCGTATTTAAAGGTGCTAAATCCCAGGTATGGAAAGCAGCGTTGGGGCTTTCCTACAGGTGTTTTTAGAGAAAGCGCTGCTGTTAAGGACAGCAGGAGACCACGGGGACTGTCCGACCAGGGCGGAAATTCCTCTGACTGAGATGTCAGAGAGAGGATCATTTCACAAGAACTGTCCATCAGCTTTGTTTTGTCAAGCCGTGACTTTTTTTTTCTTTTTACAGTGCTGTTTGTGTTCCTAAGTGAATGTCAGCGTGTCATTATGAGTAATATCAGCGGTTGTGAAGGCACCATGTTTTCGCTCCCTCAGGATTTCCAGCTGAGGGTCTGGGGAGGAGGCCGCCTCGTTGGTTTTACTGAAGCGCGACTCAGACTCAACAAACACGTTAGCTGTTTTTAATCTCACCATAGTAGGGTTAGAGGGCAAATCCTGCCTTTTATTTCAGGACAAGTTATACCTTTCATCCAGTGTGACGCAGAACATGCAGGAAACCAGAACGACTTTTATAGTTTACCGTATTTTTTAAAACGCACTTATGAATTGAAATTTGTATTTGTACATATTTTTAAATTTTGAAATAAACATTGCTGTTAAATTATCACATTAGAGTGGGAGGTTTGTGACATTTGTGGGGCTTGTACACTGGGAGTCAAAAGTTTGTACACACCTTCAGGGTTTTTTCTTTATGTTTATCATTTTCAACATTGTCCATTAATACTGAAGACATCCAAAGTGTGAAGAACACACGGAATTATGGAGTAAACAAAGTGTGTAGCTAGATGTCCTTGATGTGCGGTTTTCTTTTGTCTCTCCTCTGTCCACTAACCCCACCCTGTCCTCCCACCCAGAGCCCTGGTTCTGTTGGGTTTGCTCTCCTTTGGCCTAGATTTGTGAAGCACCTAGAGATAATCTTGGACTAAGATTGGCACTATACAGATACAGTTGAATTCAATTTAGCTTTGATGACAGCTTTGTTCATGTACGGCATCCTCAGATCAGATTCACCTGGAACATTTCAATTCATAGGTTTCTCATCAAGAGTTAATTTGTACCTTGTCTTCTTAATGTGCTTGAGACCAGCAGTTGTCTCTTTCAGTTTAAGGGTGGATATAAAGTCAATAACCCTGCTAGTGCTACTACAACTACTGTACAAATCCATATTATGACAGTTAAAGAAAAATGACAGTCCATCATTACTTTAACCATTAATGACCTGGGTAGAAGCACTTTTGCTGTGCCTCGTTCTCCCATATTTATTTTGCGTCTCCAACATATTCACAAAAAAATACAACAATTTTGGTCATGTATTTTTTAATCTAACCTTTATTTATCCAGGAAGACTCACTTGGTGGGTTTTCATCACCTCAATTAAAGGCACATTTTCAAAACGTAGCTTTTATTTCTTGATGAAAATGCCTGAAATTTCGGAAAAGGCTGAAAATTCTCATCAAAAACGTCACTTAAAGGAGGTGGAAACATCTGCTGTATTGAAAAAAGGAAATGCACATCTGTTGATGGAAACATAAAGTGAATAACAAATGTGAAAAATGCAGAAATGACACCAGCCTCATGCATCTGTGGAGGCGAAGCTAAGCTAATAGTTAAGCTAAGGCTACAACATGATCCCTCCGTCTTCTCTGGGCCTCGATCACAACCACATCAGCACAGTGACAACAAGCTGCAGAGCACTCAGCTGCAGGAGAAAACTTCCAATGTTTTCTATTTTTTTTAGTTTGTAATAATGGTAGCAGATATCACCGGACTTAAAATCTAGCACCCCCTATTGGTTTGCTGTGGTGAAGCACCTGTCAAGATTTGCAAAAGGCAGTTTGGACACAGATGTGCATTTCCTGTTATCGAATTTCTGAAAATCAGCTTTGAAAATGTGACACTTTTGGATGGAAACCTAGCTACTGAGATTTAAAATCTCTTTTCCAAGAGTGTGATGGCTAAGACATTAGCCAGAGTTTCACCCATACAGTACAATACAGACTTAAGCGCCTAGAGATAATCGACGATTATGATTGGTGCTATACAAATAAAATTGAATTGAATTGAATTGAACTTACATAGACGTCATATCCATAGATATACTGTGCATATTAGCTATAACCTCTTATGAGGCATGGAAGAGTAAGACGTTAGGAGTTCAGGGATATTTGCAGAAGAGAGAATTATGAAACAAGTATGCTGAACCTTAACAGATGGTCGCCTAACCTGAGCCGCTGGTTCTGCTGGGGGTTTTTCTCTTCTGTTAAAAGAAGTTTTCCTCCCCCCGTTGCCCTTGGCTTGCTCTCGGTGGTTCTGTTGGGTTTACTCTCTGTACAGTCATGAGGTCTTGGCCTCAAATTGTGAAGCGCCTAGAGATAATTGCCGATTATGATTGGTGCTATACAAATAAAGATTGAATCGAATTGAATAACAAGGCCTGGAAAATGAGGTTGGTTTTTATTCTTGTACTATACTGGTTTTCACCAAAAATGCTCACAGAAAGTGAATGAATGGAATCAGGCAAAACACATACATTCATTCATTTATTACTGACTTAGGGCAAAGGCGGGGTACACCCTGGATGAGTCACCTGTTCATCACAGGTCTGACACTTAGGGACAGACAATCATTCACACTCACATTCATACAGTACCTATGGGAAATTCAGAGTGACCAATTCACCGAACCCCTAGTGCAGGTTTTTGGATGCGGAAGGAAGTCGTCAGAACCCAGATAGAACCCAAGCAGACGTGGGGAGAAAACGCAGACTCCACACAGAAACACCCCACCGGCTGGCGTTGGGATCGAACCTACTAGGACCCAGGTACTAGTGCAAACCACAACACCACTAGCATTTGAGTACTGGGGAACATAGGGACTAGAAAAAAAAAATACAGTGCTTACTAGGGAACATGAGTACAGTGGGTGCCCATAGGAGAATATCGGGACTGGGTAACATGGGCACTGGAGAATATAGAGATGAGGAATCATACAGTGATTACTAGGGAACATGTAGTTGATGCTGGGGAACATACAGTAGGTATTCTCAGGTATTCATTTACAAGTCAAGAGCACAAGACATGCCATATTGAATTTCTTTCAGAATGATGTTCTAAAGTATGATCAGAATACCTTCTGTGTAAAAAGCTGGTGTGCAGCAGGTGTGTGGTCTGTTCCTGTGTTTACTCTGATCTACTGTGAACCCACTGAAGAAGAGCAACAGGCCAGGCTGGGCTTCACCAACACCAGTGTACAACCCTGTTCCTGGCACCGTCTTTACCTGCAGGGATGATCATCATACCATTACATTTTTTATACTATCTGCATGCAACATGTTCACCCCCACCCAAACAGCCCCACCCCTCTGCATGAACATTCAAGGGATTACTGGCAGCCCATGAAGCTGAATTGGGAATGAGGAGAGCAGGTCCAGACCCGTTGGTAAGTCCCAGACTTAAGGGCAGTGACTGCATGGAAAATTAAACACACATACTGTACACATGCACGTGAAAACACTGAACCCACTGACACGCAGCCACGGCTCAAGCCCATCAACGTCAAATGCCTTACATAAGCTATGCACCAGCGAGCGGTGTAGAGAATTCTTCCTGCAAACAAGGTGACAGTGATCTGTGCTATCTTGTTCCAGCGCTGGTCATGTTACCCACGGTGCCTTTGGAAAACACAGGAATTTTCTTTTCAAGCCAACACTGAGACATGTTTGGAAATTGCTCTCTAAAGGCAGATAAACAAAGTGAAATGAAACCTGATCATCACAAATTGAATCCCCCTTTTTATCTCACCTAGAGAAATGATTCAGTCAGTTGTGCTGCCAGCTTTAAACTTTTACTGGTGCTGAGGCACAGCGTGTCCTGTGTTATCTTGGCAGCGTAAGTGTAATAGGAATGTTGAAATGTTTTTTCCCCCCAAGAAAATAGGATCATTATCCACATAAACAAGCAAAACATGAGTTTTGCGAGAAGAGACAAGCTCATTAATATTTGTTTCTAAAAGTCAGCGTCCCCACCTGTTTTACTTTCCCTGTAATGACCAAACAAAGAGCACAAATGTCAAGAGGCTCGTAAATCTTGTCGGGTGTTAATGGAACAGCCCCAGAGGGAAGTCAAACTCAAGTAGGCTTGTCCTTCTAACCCGTGTTCATTTCTCAGCAGCTGCTTCCTCCGGAGCCCTGGGGCTTTTTATGGAACTGAACAAAACTGCTGACACCTCGAGCCACGGAGCGAAGCACATCCCACAACATGCTCCATCGGAACAATAAAAAACGACAGCGCTTGAACTCACCGTACGGAATTGGAGACTTACAAGAGGAGAAATGAGCAAAGACGGACGCATGTGGGAATTCAAAGTCAAGCAGGTGTTCCTTTAACACAATCCACGTGCCGGATTTATACGAGCGCATGAGTAACCCGAAAATTGTTGTTGGCCTCGATCAGAGTGAACTCAGTTTTGACATAATTGCACCTTTAATTACATCCATGTGCTGTGTTTCATCCTCTTTTATCTGTGAGAAATTAAAGGCTCTGTTTTATGTAATGCTGCCTCAAACTGTTTTCCTTTATGGCACGTTTACAACTCAGGTTTTCCTCGTTTTATACACACCACAACTCAAACCGTGCACTTACGGTTAAACCCAAATGCATTCATATACATATTTAAAACACTGTGAGAAACAAATCTGTTCTGACTGAAGTTATGCATGGAAATCACAACAAGCCGCAACGGAAAAAACACTTCATATTTTATGTGCGTGTGAATTTATATGCAGACACATTCATGTCTGCATGTCCAGGTTTATTCATAACCAAACCCAGGAATCAGTGGCAAAGCGATCGCAGCCTCTGAATGTTTCCTGTACTTAATTACAAGGTTTAAGGTGTTTAACAGTCATGCTGTTGATGCACGAGCTTCACGTATTCAGACTTGCATGATTCCAGTTTTTGTGTTCAAAATACAGAACGAGTGCAACCAACTTTATTTATGTACACGTTCCGGCCTTCAGAATGCAACGCTGACGGCCAGGCACGAGGTGAATTTATAAAATCTATCAAAATCTGTCACCTTGTGTTTGATTTTGTTCTGCTTTTTCCTTGTTTTGTTCTTTTTGCCTCATTTTGTTCATTGTCTTTTCTTTTTGTTGATTATTTTGCCCCTTTTATCTTAAATTGCTAGTTTCCTTTATTTTTGTTCACTTTTGCTCATATTTGTGATTATTTAGTTCATTTTGTTGATTTTTTTTGGTCATTTCTGCTCCAATTCTTGATTATTTTGTTCATTATTGTTCTTTTTCTTTGATTTTGCTCAGCTTTTTTCTCTTGTTTTTGCATTTTTTCATAATTTTCTTAATTATTTTTCCATGCTGTTTATTATTTTGTCTATTTTATTTTTTATTTTGTTTTTTTTCTTTTGCTTGATTTCTTTATTTTGGTTAATTCTATTCCTTACTTGTTAACATAGCTCATACCTGTGATGATCTGGTTTATTTTGTTGATTTTTTTTTTTTTGGTTAACTGCTCATCTTGATTATTTTGCTCATTTTTTGTGTTTTTTTTTTTATTTTAAACATTCTGGATGCCCAATCACATCAAAAACTTCTGAAAACGTTTAACAAACTCAACAAATTGCTCAAAAAAGACCACAATTGTGGAAAAATGTTTTCCTTCTTCATCCAGACAATGCTCCAGCTCACATCACAGTGCTTGATCCTCCTCCCCGTTCGCCAGATCTCGCACCGTTCGACTTTTTCCTAAGATTACATTTTACACTTTAATAAAAGACTAAAAGTTTACATGGTCATCCAACTTTGGTGACTGCTTACTTTTTTGCGCTAATAATCTTATTTTTGCTTGATATTTTTAAAAAGTGACATAAATCTAATTCCATCAATTCATTCAAATGTACTGAAGAGGAATAAGGTAAACCACGATAAGAGATTCACCTTGAGTAATTTATAATAACTGTTAAAGACCAAACACTGAGTATTACGGCATATTAGTATAAACCTGTGTTTTTCAAGACATTGCCTTGTGGCCCACCAGGGAAATGTATCTGTTTATAAGCTACCAAATGTCATCTAAACATATTCTGAACAAAATACGCACCTGATTCCATCACTGCATTCAAACTCAGACCACAAAAAACAAAAAAAGATAAAAAACTACAACAACATGAACAAAACCATTCAATGAAGAGCAATTAAATTTAAAAATTACCTAAGTATTAAAAAAGAACTAAAATTAAGAAAATATTCAAAATGAGGAAAACGTGGACAAAATGAATGAAAATGAGGCAAAAAATGCACAAGATTTACAAAATAATGAAGAAAATTAACAAGAAAGAGAAAAAAATAATAAAGAAAAATTTAAATCAATGTATGAAAATTGATCACAACATGAAAGAAACAGCCCAGTGAAGAAAATTTAAATGTAAAAAAAAATCTGCCAAATTATTAAAAACAAAAAAAGCAATTAAGAAAACAAGGGAAAAATGAAAAACAATTGACAAAATGAGTGAAAATACACAAAGAAAACTGCACAAAATGAACCAAGACTAAAAAAAGAATCAGGATAATTAACAAAAAAAGAACAAAGTAAAGGAAACAATAAAAATAAATAAACAATATTTCAGTCTAAACCCACTCACACCGAGTCCACGACGCACTTCTGGATCCCGACCCACCGGGCGAGAACCACGGGTGTAAAGTGTAAATCACAGAGCGGCTGTAGCAGTAGGAAGGTGTGTGTTGATGTGTGCGTTGGCGTTTGTGTACACACTCCGAATAAGCACCTGGAGCAACAATGGCTTTGAGCAGCAGCTGTGTGTTTGTGAAGGCGAGCCGAGCAGCAGCGGGACACCGGGCCGTGTTATTAAGGTCACAGTGAGTCCACCACGCCGCTTTACCGCTCCACGTCTAATCACCAGTTATGGCACGAGATCAGTGCACGTATAATTGCAAAAGTCACAGATGTTGTAATAAGACTCAAAATAGCACTTCAAGAAGCAGCTGCACATTTAGCCTTTTTCTTTTGTTACAGTTTTTCCCAAAAGTTTTAACACAATTCAAAGTACCATGGCTGGATTTGTCCAAAAGAGGGAACTGCTTTGTCCACAAATCTCCCAGCGCTTAAAGGTCCACTTACACTCTTTGTTAGGTAAACATGCTAGTGTAAATATGAAATCATCCAATCACATGGCGGTAGTTCAGTTTGTTTAGACATGCATACACCGTGAAGAGGAACTTACACGACATGGTTGTTGGTTGTTGAGTATTTCACAAACTGCTGATCTACTAGATTTTCACACACAACCATCACTAGGGTTTACAGAGAATAGTCTGAAAAGGAGAAAATATCCAGTGAGCAACAGTTCTCTGATGAAATGACCCTGTTGAGGCGAGAGATCAGAGGAGAACGGTCAGATGGTTTGGAGATGATGGAAAGACAACAGCAACTCAAATGACCAATGGTTACAACTGAGTCATGCAGAAGAGCATCTGTGGACGAACGACATGTCAAACCTTTACGCAGATGGACACATGGTGACACTCCTGTCACTTAAGAACAACTTTCACATGGTCACGTAGACTCAGTAAAAGTGGACCTCCTCGCTATCCCTAATAGAGTGGCCAGTGATGGCCTACGTCGTCTTGTGTACTTCCGCAGCAGAGGTTGCTCTTGGTCAACCAATCAGAATGAGGGGCAGGGAGGGACCAAAACGGGATTTGTTCAGCCAAGGTTCAGAGATGTGAAAACAAATGAGCAAAAAAGCAAGAGGGAGTTTGAAACATGAAGTCACATTTAGACCATCATCAGGGTCCAGGGACGTAAAATATTATGCCAAAAAATGCACAATATAAAAGCTACAAACATTTCCCACTGTAGGACGTGGAGCTGTCTTACAGATCTGTCATTCAAAAATAACTGAAGCCTTTATGATCAATATGACAGATGATGTACATTTTGGCTGCTTGCATTTGGTTGTTATTTTGGCTCATTTTGTTTAATTAGTTAATTTTGTCAAATTTTATGTTGTTTATTGTATTGATTATTTTGTTATTTTCTTCATCATTTTTGTTCAATTTGCAGATTATTTCCATTGTTGTTGTTTCATTCATTTTTGTGAAACTTTGTTCATTTTTCCTGATTTTAAAAAAATTTTGTTCAGTTTTGTGACTTTTTTTTGTTCACAGTTTTGCTTGTTTTTTTCTTGTCTTTGTTAATTTAAATGTTCTGTAACTGTTTATTATGTGGTCATTCAGTTCTGAATTTTGTTCATGTTTGTTCACTTTTCTTCATCCATCCATCATCTTCCGCTTATCGTGGTCCGGGTCTCGGGGGCAGCAGCCTCAGCAGAGAAACCCAGACCTCCCTCGAGCTCCTCTAGGGGGACCCCTAGATGTTCACCGGCCAGCCAAGAGAGATGGTCCCTCCAGTGTGTCCTGGGTCTGCCCCAGGGCCTCCTAGCAGTTGGAGCTAGTTTTGGTAACCGGGGATTGGACCACCCAGGCCCCCAAACCACACAGCACCGGACTGTTATGACCCTTCCTGCAGGTGGTGGGCCCACAGGAAGGCATGGTCATAAGGGTCTTGTGAATTGCTCTTAGTCTGACCTGACCTGCCTTGGGAGACCCTACTAGAAGCAAAGTGTCCCCGACAACATAGCTCCTAGGATCCCTCAGGCACACAAACCCCTCCACTATGATAAGGTGGTGATTCAAGAAGGGGGAGTTAATGTCTAATTTTAGTCATTTTGTACATTTTTGTTGGTTTCCTGGTCATTTTTCTAATTTGCTGGATTATTTTATTCAGTTTTGTCTTACGCTCGTTCTTGTTGTTCATCTACTTTTTGTTTAATTTTAGTTATTGTTCAGTGTTGTTTGTTCTATTCATTGTTTGTTCATTTGATTTATTCTGTTGTTTAATCTTGTTTACTTCGTAATTTTGCTCATTTTCTAGATCATTTTCTTTGGTTATGTCTTATTTTTGGTTCATTGTTTAGCTATTTTTTTCCCTTCTTTTTGTTGATTTAGTGCCTATTTTTTCATTTTGATTTATTGCAATATGTTACTTCCATTATGGGTCAAAGCCACAGAAGCCACTGGAGAGGGGCCGGAGAGCCACAAGTGGGCCTGGAGCCACAGGTTGCACACCCCTGCACTAAGTGAACCTGAATATTAATCAAACAGCTGTAGTGACTTAAGAGAGCTGATTGAGATCCATTTAATTCCCCCACAGGACACAAAAAAAATCCCCATTGGCCCACAGAGTATTGTATATTGTCCATTGTCACATAAAGACAAAAGAAATGGATGTGAAACTCGTGACAGGAAATCTACAAATGGAGGCTGGAATTTTTTATAACATAAAGGTTTTATTCACACTTCACCTAAACTGTTGGTGGGTATACTCCATACCCAGTACAGACATGAGCCTGAAAAAAATCTGTCTCAACTGCAAACAGTCTGAAAATGAAAGAGGGAAGCATAAATTAAAGGACATGTTCACAAAAAGTATGTGAGTGTTGTTCTGCCAGACCAGAATAAGAAAATGAATCAGAACCAAGTTATAACGGGAAAAGTTTGGACACACCTTCTCCTGCAGTGTTTTTTTTTTTTTTCAACATTGTTCATTATTACTGAAGACACCCAGACTGTGAAAGAACACATATGGAATTATGTCTTAAACAAAACCATGTTCAACAACCCAGAACATGTTTTATGTTGTAGATTATCCGAAGCAGACCCATTTAGTTTGACGACAGCTTTCGACACTCGTGACACTTTATCGCCAGATTCAACTGGAATGGTTTTCAGTTCGGTGGTGTGTCTTGTCAAGAGTTAACTTCTTTTTTAAAATTTCTTGTCTTAACATGCTTTAGTCCATCGGTCGTCTTGCACAGAGGAAGGGTGGGGACAGAGTTAAACGCTGTATTAGTGCCACTACGACCAGTGACGTGCGGTGAGGTTGACCGCTGCTGAGGCATTGACTCTTTTAGAGTCAGATTTACAAATACAAATGAACCCAAAAGAGTATTTTATTCATAATTTGATTGACAGCGGACAATAGGTTATGTTTTATATCTCATATCAGCATTCTTTACACAAACATATTTCATTTGAGGCTGAAATTAATTCCATTTCAGCCTATTTAAAACTAGAAATAAGAAAAGGTTTTGTAACCTCGTACACAAAATCCATGCGCCAATCCTTCTGAACAAAAATGTCTATGACTTTTTGTAGTAGCCCTCCTTGTCCCTCAGTTTTAAAAGTCTCTCTGACTCAATGGAGCTCATCGCCAGGGATGATGTTCCAACTGTATGTTTTGATTTTTTTTTAATGCTGTTGTCGCTGGTACTGTCAGCACTAACTGGAGGAACTACGTTGGCTCGGGAACAGTCTGCATGAGGTCGTTCTGGGCCAAAAAGCTGAGAAGCTGCTCAGGAGACTTGCATTCATTCCTTAGGTTGATTTGATGAGGTCTTTTAAAATCTCTCAGTTTTCTGTTACCTTTGCATTGCGTAGGCTAATGCTGAGTCTCCACTGTTTGTTCAAGGCCAAGTCTATCCGAGACACCCCAAAAGTTTTCAAAGCTACCTGGCTTTGAATGTGAGAAGTTCGCCTTTCATGCTTGCTGAGGCTTCTTGGCAAATTCTTCATGTCACGATATCTAGTTTGAGTCCAGACATGGCCACTTGCTGAAAATAGAAGACAGGGAAAGCAGAAAAGGCCATTTCTCACGGAACATCCACGCAGCCAATCTTTTCGGGTGCACCACTCCGTTTGAAAAGAAGGCGTAAGTTCTTTCCCGTGGTCGGAAGCAATCCTCTCAGCTCCCGCGTTGGTATTTTCTCAGCTTGGAAATGTAATCTTCCATTTTGATAAGGCGGGATTGTAAAGTAAATATAGAAAAGAAGTAAAGAACAAAGAAGATTGGAGGTAGCACAACAATCTGTGGGCTCACAAGCGCCCTCTGCCATGAGTCAGGCGTACTGTTTGCCTCACCCAGTGACTTTTTTATTCCGGTTTTATGAATATTCTGCGAGTCTAAACTAAACATGTTACAGAAACACATTTCATACATTATTTAGATTATGGAAAGACAGCATATAAAAGCATTTTATTTGCGATATACAGAGGGACAGTGACACACTATTTGCATCGCATACCAGCGCAGTTTGCAAAAGATCACACGATTGACTGAGAGGATCAGCAAAGTGCTGCCTCAGGGCACATGGCCTCCCTGCATTTGAACAGGACACGCGGAAATTCTGCTATTCTTTTTTGGAAAAAATAATTTTAATATTGGATTTGAACAGAAAAAGGGTTTATAATACCTACCAGCTGACAAATATCAATATTTCTTTTTTTAAATTAACCTTTTCTTCTTTTCAAGATTGACAGGTGAGGCTCTGCCTCCCCTGCCTCCCTTGAACCCACGTCACTGACTACAACTACTGTCCAAATCTGTAGCACGGCAAGAAACAGTTAACCCTCAAAGGCCAAAATGCACGCTCAAAAAATGCTTTCAAGTGCATTATTTTATATTATAAAAGTTATTACTTTTATAATAAAAGTTTAAAAAATTATAAAAATTATAAAAGTTATTACTTTTATAATAAAAAGGGGCTATTATTATGAAAGTTTTCTTCTCAGGAACTTTTATAATAATAGCCCCTTTTCTACAGAAATTACTAGGAAGTCTTATTACCAGG